>ML855106.1:10591-28490 GCA_009831015.1 Picea engelmannii | reverse complement strand
GAAAAAGAGATAAAATTATACTCGGTTACATTCTCATGTATTTACAAGCACGAGAAAGAACAAAGACTAAGCTTGGTAACTTATTCTCATGTATTTATGAGCACGAGAAATAACAAAGACTAAGCTTGTTCCAGAAAAAAAACTACTATGTTATGATGGGAATGACCTTCGAATGAAGATCACTCCTAGCAGCGTGTCTCTCTGGAGGTAGTTTTCCCCCAACTTATTTGGAAAAAGTGGGCGGTTTTTCTTCAGCATGATGTCCAGAGGCTGGAGATATTCCCCCCAAGCATTGTTTCCTCCGGTGACTCTTCTTCTTTCCTCGTTTAGGTTTTTTATTACTAATGGAAACATTTTTGCTAGGTGGAGGAAAAGAAGGTTCAAGTACTTGATCCAAACTGAGAACTGATTGTAACGGAGGGGGGTCTGTTTCATTGTTTAATGATCTTGAGAGAGACAATGAACTATGCTTGTCAATACTAGGTACTACCAACGGAAGAGAGGAATTGAAGGATTGTTGTGCCTAAGTCAAAATCATGTCTAAGGTGGCAACCTGTGCGGTGGGAGGAGAAGGAAAAGTAAAAACCCCCATGAGCGAGGAATCCTTGAGAAGGCCTACACCTACACTATCAAAATTATTTTTTCCTAGAAAAGGGACATTATTTTTTGTGACATTGTTGAGATCTGGAGTTGTATACTCAAGTTGGTCAATAGTGATAATATTTCCTTGATGGGGAAATCATAAGATACGAAGCACCAAAGATGTGATCGCAGTCATTGCATAGAACCAACTATGACCAAGTAACAAATTATAATCCAGGGGTGCATTGGCTACTTCGATATCAACCAGAACAATCTTACCCTTCAAAGTCACAGCGAAAGATTTCAAGAGTTCGTGAGGTTGGAAACCATGTCCATCAAACACTTTCAGGGTGGTTGGGGAAGGAATAAGGGCAGGAGAACCAAGGGCTCTCCAACAAGGCAAATACATGACCCAAGTGGAGGCTCCCTCATCCAAAATAGTATGATGGATGGTGTGTTCACTAACAAAAACTTGAATTTGGAATGTTAAGTGATGGGATATTCTCTCCTTAAAATAATTTAGATTAAACGTAATCAAGTTCGACTACTCAGGATCCATGGCTCCAATGGTTGACAACAGGGTTCTATGTTTATTTGGACAATGTTGTAGAACTTAGAGGGTTGACATAGCGCAACGCGCTTGCACCAAATCTTCAACAATGTTGTATTTTTGGGCAGCGTGAGCATTTTCATTAAATACCTCTTTTCGAATTACGCTCTTGGGCAGGTGCAACCATGCGTTAGAAAATGGATTCTTAATCTGAAGAGGATTGGAATATGGGGGAGGAGTAGAGTTGGAAGGTTGGTCGACAACCTTCCCGTTAGGCTTATCACCTAGAGGAGTGTCATAGGTATTCTCACGAGTTGTGACATTAACTTTATTAAACATGTAAGCCCGAGAGGCACTTGTGGAAGCATCCCCATTGTTAGGTAGATAGAGAGGTAGTAGTGGGGGCCCAATGGGACCATAGTGATAATAGTGGAGGCCATTCAATGTAAGGTGGATTGGGTCCACTATATTATTAAATAAGGCCCACTATGGTAGCTAGATATAATAAATGGGTAGTTAGATATAATAAATGTAAGAGAACTTCTTAAAATGTTCTACTTATAGAAGATTCTTCCTCTAAAATGTTCTTAGATGATGGTAGCACTGTATAAAGGGGTTCAAGCAATGTAATGGGACATGAAGAAAAGTATTTTATTGTGAGTTTTATCTCAATAGGAGGATTCCCCCTCGAAGAGGCAAGTGAACAGGAGAGGATCCCTTCCATAATAGGATCCATTGTATGGTGTTGCCCTACTCTAAGGGTTTGATAGTAATAAAAGAGATTTTGCATATTTTTATTCTATATATTTTTTGGTTCTTTTTTATTCATTTCTTTGGTTATTAACAATTTGTATCAGAGCACTTTCATTGGACAAAGAAGGGAAGAAATTTTTGCTCTTTTTGCAGAAATTTTCTAGGGAAAAAAAAAGAGGGTGGCGCACTTCAGGTTCATATATGAAGCTTTATGAGATGAATTTGGAAAACAAATATTGTTTATTTGAATTCCTCTCGGAAAAATACCCAATTTCAAAAAAAATATCAGCCAAAACAGAGTCTGGAAAGTGAAGTTATGAGCATTTTAAATTCAACAGTTTTTCAGGGTTTTTCCAGAAAAAAACTGCGATTTTCTGCCATAACTTGTTGTTCTATTTTTTTGGGTTTTTTCGTGATGGAGGTGGGACTGCAGAGTTAATAAATTTTCATAGGGTGCTCATATTGTTACCATATCAATGCCATTGAATAAATTATTTTAAGATCTTTCTTTTGGTATATTTTATGTGGTCTTTCCAATGGCTATTTCCTCTCAAACCCTCAAAGTAATTCTACAGATGACTTAAACATTCAAAGCCCAATTGTATGACACATTGAATGAAACATTGGATGAATTTGTAGATAGCCTCACAGAAGGACTCAATGATAGTTTTTTTAGTATTCAAGATTCATTGGATAGCATGTAGGAGAGATTTCTTATGGCGGACATCAGGGATGAATATACTCAAGAAATATATTCTTGGTATGATTTTGAGGTCGATTGTGATGATTGGTATATGGATAGTTGTCATTTATGGGATGAAAACCAATTCCATATTTTATTTGATGACTGTACTCTACCTTTTGTAGAGCACATCAATGTGACCCATCAGGAGTTAGTTATGATTACCAGCATCTAGTTTTCATATTCTACAATGGTATTGTTCCTTCCAGATTCAACTTTGACCCTTTCCCACTATGTGGATGGATATTCTTATTTTGATCCACGTGACAGGTGTCAGTATTGGGAGCATCATTTTCAGTTGGTTATTGGGTGTCGATATCTTCTGTGTGGAGTTCACATGAGCACTTGGACATGGGACCCTGGTTTACAATGGCGATTGGACTACTTCAGCATGATGGCTTTCCTTTCTACATAGGACCTTGATTCTTCAATATTCTTCAGCATTATGGTCCACAATTATCGATGGGACCTTGGTATATGGTTGGACATCAAGTGTTGAGGACAACGCTTTCATAAGGGGGATGGAATGTTAGGTAGCTAGAGAGGTAGTAGTGGGGGCCCAAATGGCCCATAGTGATAATAGTGGAGGCCATTCAATGTAAGGTGGACTGGGTCCACTATATTATTAAATAAGACCCACTATGGTAGTTAGATATAATAAATGGGTAGTTAGATATAATAAATGTAAGAGAAATTATTAGAAGGTTCTACTTCTAGAAGATTTCTCCTCTAGAATGTTCTTAGGTGATGGTAGCACTATATAAAGGTGTTCAAGCAATGTAATGGGATATGAAGAGAATTATTGTATTGTGAGCTACCCCATTACATTGCTTAAACCCCTTTATATAGTGCTACCATCACCTAAGAACATTCTAGAGGAGGAAGCTTCTAGAAGTAGAACCTTCTAATAATTCCTCTTACAATTATTATATCTAACTACCAATTTATTATATCTAACTACCATAGTGGGTCTTATTTAATAATATAGTGGACCCAGTCCACCTTACATTGAATGGCCTCCACTATTATCACTATGGGCCCTCTGGGCCCCCACTACTACCTCTCTAGAGGTACTTAAGACCCATGGTGGGAATGACCTGGATCACCTCCTTGCATATGGACAGGGTTTTGTGAAACTGGGTGTTGTTGCTGAACCAGTTGGGAGGCACCCTTCAGATATTTAGTGATGGCCTCACGATGAGGAAAATATTTTGTGTAGTTGTCTTCCTCACAAATCATACAAGGAAATTTAGGTTTCCTTGTCGATTGAATATCAACAAACTTAGGATTATCCTACTCGTTAGAGGATTTCTTGGAGTTTCCCTTTTTCTTCTTACCTCTTGGTTACTTAGATGAAGAGGATTGGACTGCATTCACCTCAATGGTTTGAGAAGGAGCAGAAGTAGTTGTGGTGTTTGGAACAGAATTAAATTCTGGAGCAAGTCTTGATTGATCATTTGACGGACGAGGAGCATTAGGGATCATATTGTAAAGTGTGTCGGATTGGGAGTAAACCAAATCCAAATACTGCGCATAGATAATAACCTTCTCCTCAATAACTACATTTCCCATAGCAACATCATAGGCTATGGGAGGTAAGAGCGACTTTGTAAACCAATCTGTGAGGAGTTGGTCCAGAATTGGAGCTTTAATCAATCGTCTTCGTCGTCTCCACTCATGAATATGATCATATATGTGGGTGGAAGAGGATTTTTGGAGAGAGGTCAAAAGTTTTGTACCGGTATCGTACCGTATAGGCAACTGAAAATGTGTTAGGAAAGCCATGGCAAGAGAGTTAAAGCCTATAAAAGAGTTATGCGACAATTCAATGTACCATTTTTTTGCCGCACATGTAAGTGTTCTTTGAAAAAGTCTAAGACGAATGGAATCGTCCATCAAAGAGTTGGAATAACACCATAAATGGAAATTCATAACATGATTATTAGGTTCTTCCCCAGGTTTCTCGTCAAATTTCGGAATGTCGGATGGTAATTTGGCAGGGATGGTGGGACAAAATGGGGCATGAAAGATGGGATTGTTTGTTAAACACGACAGATTTGGAAGATCTATCATAGCCAAGAACGATAGATTTTAGTTAGGTTGTTGATACTGGTAATAGCTATATTGCGTAGGAACACCAGTAGGACCATATCCAGGTTGTGGCGAGGTGACAAAACTAGATGGTCCTCCCATATAAGGTGGTTGTTTGGGTTGTCCACCTATGTATTTTGATTGAACAGGTGGACCTCCTACATAATGTGTTTGACCTGCTAGTCCCCCTATGTATGGTGGCGGAAGGGACTGTTTTGTTTTAATTGTGGGTTTTACGGATTGATAGGGCATAGCTCCTTGGGGAGGAATGTCCATCAGATTGGGTTGAGTCCACAAAGGATTCACAGCTCCTGGATATGGATGCCCAAGATACATACCAATGGTAGTAGGGATAGAAGGACTTGTAGGAGTGGTTTTTCCCCATGCCGATTGATGTTTCAACCTTACAGGTTTACCCCCAGTAAAAAATTTCCCTGCAGCTGAAGGTTGGCCCCCCATTGAAGATTGACCTTCAATGTAGGGAGTACTAATTTGTGATGTGTGAGGTAGAGGTTGAGTATCTTGTGTAACTGTGGTTGTGTGAATGACTTGATTGCTGGCCATTTGACCTATGGGATGACCAGGTAAATCACTTGGCATGTGCATGTGTGGAAAAAATGAAGCAGGAATATTACCTGGCTCGAGTGCAAGAAGAGATGAATGCGTAAGTGCTTGAGTCAGGATCACCTGGGTCACCGATGTTTTTAGTAAAGAATAAGCACCAACAACATCAACTATGGGAGTTGTGGAAAAAGATGAATTCCCAAGTCCTTCAGAAAAACACAAAATTGGTGGGTTCATGCCAAAGGATGATGTAATGGTTGAACCGAGAGGTAAGCGATAAGAAGAATAAGAATCAATGTATCTCGTGGATGGTGGATCAAAGAGTGGTTGGCCAAGTGGATCAATAAATGGAAGATTCACAAAAGATTCCAAGATTTCTACGAAGGTTGGGATCAGTTCTTCAATGTGATGGCCACTTCTAGGAGCGATGCTCTCAGTTTCAGAAGTGTGATCTATGATCACTTCTTCGTAAGAAATATTATGTTGTGGTTCCTGAGTGTCAGGTTCCATACTTATATACTGTGAAAATTCTAATCCTAAGGATGACTATGAAAAACAAAGAAACACACTCCTATGAAAACTAAAAGAAATCAACCAAGAAACAACATATTTTAAGGATCTTTCAAAGACATGATATCAAGCCACCAACAAAGAAATGAGAAGCAGTTACCCTGAACTCCACATAACATCCCTTCTCGATGCAAGAAACCATCGCTTTCATGGGATCACCCTCCAAGGGTACTGAGAGAGTGATACAACATCTGCCCCATGTACCATGGGAATCCCCCCATAGTAACCTATGTAGATACCTAGGAAAGGCCACTAATGTTACCAACTCGCAGTCAGCCTTAGAGGGGGTTCAATCGACAGTCGGGACCAAACGTATGGGCAGGATATCAAAGTCTGAAGTGCTTCAAGAGAACTGAATACAAGTGGATTGGTAGGACTCCAGAGGACCCCGAATGGATTCAGAGTTTAGGAAGCACTGAGACCAAATGAAACCAGTGTTTTCCCAAGCATTTCCCCTAATATATGATATTTCCTCTACAATTGGTTAACCTTTGGAGGGGTAATCTCAACTGCCCTTATGCACGCGACCTCGTGTTTATCCCCTGTGTGAGAGGGGGTTCCCATCTATGCTTATATGAAAGTTGGATTTGAACGCTCTTTAGTGTTTTACTATCTCTTTAGTAGTCTTGGACAATTTACTCACTTCACCTAGTCCAAAGACTCTAATCCTAAGCTATTGTTGGTGTGCTAAAAACAAAATATTCGAATTGATTTTATTAGCGCGTGGTTGATTTTAATGGCTTTTAACTCAAAGGGTTCATGGAGATGAAATTGATGATGTGTAAGACACTCGAATCCAATAGAATGAAAAATAATGATATGTATTTCTTTATTTCAATGAATTCTATGTACGGGAAGGAGAAGATTTCTATTCTTCTTAATCACAAGCAAACACTCAAAACAATGCAACTTTCAATTCTGAGATCAATGTGATGCCACACTATCAAGCAAATGCTTCCGAAAGATGAAATGATTATGCAAAAGTAGCTCTTTTTCCAATCATAAACCAAAAAAAACATCCTAATGAATTTAAAATTTCTTCGTTTGATTAACTATGCAAGGAAATATGCAAACTTTTTACTTATGTACTTTCAGATGAAATAGATCTAAGTTGGAGACAAAGAACTTCGAAGCAAAAAAAATCAAACAAAGTGCACTCAAAGTGGTGAGATTTAAAATAAAACAAGTATAAACTTGTTCTAACAAGAAATCAATCAAGGATTTATCAACTGACAAACATTCAAGGAGTACAAGAAAATGCAGAGAAGAATCCAAGAAAAGACAGGGACAAAGAGAAAATACTCAAATTGTCATGACAAAACAAGGAGCTAGAAAGGGAAATTTCACATTTTTGAAAAAGTTTCAAGTCCAAATAAATAAAATAGGAAGTGATAAGTATCAAATATCAACCCAAACAACTTCACAAACCAAAGTGAAAACCCTAGAAAGGACCTCTACAAAACAGGCTACAAAAATGTCATGAGAAAAAGGAAAAAAACCTCAAAAAGGGAGATCAACGCTCCCTAACTCAAGGGAACAGAGTGATAAAACACTCTATAAAGCACTGCAGGGGATAGATTATTAGATATCAATTCTCTGATATGGCCTACAGGGAGCATTGATCTTCCCAGAAACTCAAAACAGAGCCAAAAAATGCAGAAAAACTCACCTAGAATTCACAGAACTTGGTGAAATTGCTAGTGAAGATGGGAGAAAGTTAATGGATCATGAAAAAAACAATAAAACTGATCTAAAATGAGGGCAAAGGGAAGGTACAATACAAGGAAGTACAAATCGATGTCGATCCCTAATGGAGTCGCCAATTTTGGTTGTAGGAAAATTCCCCTGTGAACAGGTGAATCTCCTCTTGGATTGTAGACCCCTATACTAATACATAAAACATGCGAACATTGGGCATTAACATTCCTTTGAATATAAATAACTAATAAGGAAGAGAAGGATAAGGAATAAAGTGTGATGCACCTAATTCTGATGTTCTTCCTCACTACTCCAACTTGAGCTTGATCTTTGAGCTCTTTAACACTATTTGACACCAGCAATGCAATGGACAGTGAGACAAAGAACTCCCACTCTACTCTATAATATTAGTCCAATAAAATTCATCTATAAGAAAAACATGTGTAAATATACATAGGTTAGAAGAAAATAGGCCAAACAATATATTAATATGAGAACTCAAGAATATTACTTACAGACTATAGATGCAGTTGCAGCAACTTCCCCAAGTCCTCCTCGTCCAAGCCTTGCACAAAGATCCCAAACTCATAGGTTTGATATCCTAAAGTTTTCTCCCAATACCATAGATTTGATATCTCCAATATGTCTTTTTCATCTCCATGGAAAGCCCTCATTATATAGGATTTGGAGGCTTAACCACCATGGAAAGGATCACTCATCAGATTCACTAAAAAGGGATTTGAAAGATATTTAGGGAGAAATATCTCTTAAGGATTTTAGGGAGGAAATATCTCTCAAGGATTTTAAGGAGGAAATATTTCAACCATCCATGAGATCCTCCACCTTCCCTAAAGAATAGGAAACCAAGTGTGAGGTCGATTCTCACACTTAATTAATTTCTTTTACATGAATATTAATAATAATTCATGTGCACTTGATTCTCACACTTAATTAATTTCGTTTTTCATGAATATTAATAATAATTCATGTGCACTTGGTATTTTGGCCTTCATGTAATATATCCCTCCTCCACATTGACTAGGGATTGTGACATAGGTTATTCCATGGTGTCAAGGTGTATGAGACACTTATATGACACTTACGACACTTAGGGTGAGGTACCTAGGTGTGCAAATTTCATGTGTAACACAAACCATTCATCACTCAAGCTCTCACATATTTCTCAACACATAAAAATCCAAAGTAAACTATCTCTCTTCTCTCCAGCCTGCACAACCCAAAGACAATGAACCATGTTCACTACCATGTAGTCCCTCGGGTTTTCCACTTCTTTCTTGGGCTCTGGTGCATTTGGTCAAGAATATTCATGCTGAGACTCTCAAGATTCACTATTGTGAACAAATTTAACACGTGACAATGCATCTCATGCATACAGACACTAGTTTATGGCTGGGATACACCGACAATTACTACAACCAACAAAACAATGGATTCTTTCCTCAACAATTTGTCCCCGTGTCCCAACCAAGAACAAGAATGAATGAGTAATGATGATGAACAAATGAATGATAATGATTAACAATGAATGAGGAAGATCAACCCCCAAACATCCCACAAGAGGTGTTTATATAATTACATGAAATCAAGAACTACATGGCCTTCCTTGTTAGGGACCTAACCCCTCACATAGGTAGAATAATATATTTCCATGTAATAAAGGTCAATATTAATAAGGCCTAGCAATAAGGAAGAATAATTCAAATGTAAGAATACCTAATAGAAGATTTCTCTTCCGGAAGGATCTTCCTCTAGATTGTTCTTTTGATAGACATATTTAGTATAAATAGGAGTAGAGGGTATGAGAAGTTTTGTCTTAGATACTATTGTAATAGAGCTCTTCTCTGCTGGGGGTTGCCCCTCAAAGAGGAAAGTGAACATTGCTCTCAGTAATCAAAGTGCTCTTTTTGGTGTTATTTTGGTACTATTTTGGTATTATTGTGGTGTTGTTCTGGTTATATCATTGTTTATCTACCATTTTTAGCTAATTATTTATGTTCTTCATACTATTTTATATCTGGAATATTACAAGTGGTATCAGAGCACCTTCCTTGGCAAAAAATTGTGGATTAATTGTTTTCAGGGTAGAGACGTATTCCAGCGTCTTTAAGCTACAAAGATCTTTTGTTATGCACATAAAATCGTGGTTGTGGATTCCTACACGCAGTAAATACAAGTGGTACTTAAGCGCACATATGTTTTCCACCCTTGTAACCCCTGTTGGTAGACCTTCGAGTGGTAGTGCATCAGAAAACACCTATATATGGATCGGCCTATCTCCTAAAGCCCTCCATAGATAAATTGATCGGTCACCTGACTTATATAGTGCCACTGAGAAAAACACTCGGGAAGATACTCTCTAGTACCTGGGTAGTCAAGTAGTACAGCTAAGGGCACGGTTTAGCCTCTTTAGTTGGTTCCATGAGATATTGGGCCGAGTACTAATGTTGGACCTGACACGTATATCAAAGAGCTATAACACATGGTAAACCCTTGTCTATAGAACCCTTGAATACCCTAACCCTTGGGATGGAAACAAAAACAAAACAGACAAGATCTATAGTCACGCAACTATGTCTCCTGCATTCAGGGTGCGAAATTACTACACATTTCTTCCTGTTAAGCATTTTGGCATTTCATCACTGCAGTATTCTTCATATCGTAATATAACTCTACTTGAGTTAAAAAAAAATTATGGATCCTGTTGGCACCATTATTTGAGACCTATCCCATTGGATTCCTCTCTTCTCCCTTATTGTAGTCCTACCTATAAGTTTTTAGCAAATTTATTTTTTCATGGACCCGACCCCTTTCCAACACCCTTATTTGGGTTTTACCCCATTAGATTCAACTCATCGCCCTAATCGTTTTGATACACTTCACCCATAACCCATTTTCTATGTGGTCCCACCCGCCCCTTTTCGTGTTCCCTCTTCATCATGGCCCACACCCGTAGCGAAGACTTGGAATCTCGCTTCAATTCCTTGCACTCTAATTTCACAGAAACCCAACAAGAAGTGAGACAACTTAGTGAAAATATTGCCACCGTCAATAAAAACATGCATTCCTCCATCAATGCCAAAATAGAGGACCTCAAACAAGACCTTGTTACCCATCTTGAATCCTTCACTATGATGATCTGTTCCAAGTTGCATATCCCTGTAGATCTTCCCTCATCTAACCCACCTTTGAAAACAGAAGGTGAAACTTCCTCTCATTCCCAGAATTTTCAGCCCCATCACTTCTAGCGTGACCTACGCCTTTTGCATGTGGATGTGACCAAATTTGATGGATCAAATTCCATTGTCTGGGTAAATCAAATGGAACATTATTTATCTTTGTATGGAATTATGGATGAGTAGTCCAAACTCCGCTATGGTGTTTTCCATCTAGACCAAGAACGTTGGCAATGGTGGCAATGGAAAAAAAAATCCCGCCAAGGGTACGTGGCTTGGACACACTTTGTGGCAGAGATTTAGGAATGCTTTGACACTGACACCAACCATTTAGGTCATTTGACAAAGTTGAAAAAATCTAGCACAGTGGAATACTTTATAGACGCTTATGAACAATTGGGTTTTCATACAGAGGGCATGTCTGATTCTTTTTTCCGAGAATGTTTTATCAGTGGCCTCAAATATGAGATTTGTTCCCATGTTCTCATGGCTCAACCTCAGAGTTGGGTGGACTCTACTAAAAGAGATAAGGAAGAACAATAGTTTGTCTCTTCTCAAAACTGAAAACCCTCCTTTATTCTTCACACTAAACCAATCATTCCCACTCCTCCTTCTACTCCACTAAAGATCCATAAATTGACCAGGGATGAAATGGATGAATGCCAACTCAAAGGCCTTTGTTATAATTGTGATGACAAATATTTTCCTGGGCACAAGTGTAGGGAACAAAATATTTTTATGGCCATCTTAGAGGATGTTTCTAAAGATGATGTTGAGGCTCCCCTTGTGTCCGTGTCACCTAAACCCACTTACATGAACCCTCCCTTAGACCCTCCTAAAGTAGAACCAGTCATTTCCCTAAATGCTCTCACTGGATTCTCTGATCCCACAACCCTCAAGATAATTGGTTACATTAAGCATAGGAAGGTCATCATTCTTGTTGAGAGTGGAAGCATCCATAATTTTATTCATTGCCACATTGCCCAAGAAACTAATTCCTATATCCGTGCCATCAATAATTTTCAAATCATAATTTTCAATGGCGGGTCCATGAAATGTGTAGGGTGATTTGAAAATGTGTGTCTCCAAATTGGTGAGTACCACATGAAATATCATATGTTTTATATCAACATGGGCGGTTGTGACATTGTGTTGGGTGCAAAATGGCTAAGGACTTTGGGTCCCATTCTCATGGATTTTAAGGAATTAACCATGCAATTCGACCAAAAGGGACAACAATATAAGTTCGAAAGCATCATCATTAGTTCCCCGAAGATCATCAGTTCCCATCGCATGGAAAACATGCTAAAAAATGGTCATTCTGGCATTATTACCCAACTCCATGCCTTACAAGCCACTGAGACACCCTATGTGTCACAGGACCTCCAATCCATCCTCTCTAAAAATCAAGTGGTTTTTTCCACTCCCCAGGGACTGCCTCCTTCCCGTGTTGTTCATTATCATTCCATTCCCCTTGTCCCAGAAAGCCTTCCTCCCAATATCCGTCCCTATCGTCATCCCTTTTCCCAAAAAAATGAAATTAAGAAAATTTTTCAAGAATTGCTCAACGCATGTGTTATCTACCCTAGTATGAGACCCTACTCTTATCCTATGTTTGTGTTCATTAAGAAATAAGGTTCTTGGCACATGTGTCCTAACTTATGCGCCCTCAACAAACTCACCATTAAAGACAAATTTCACATTCATGTCATTGATGACCTCTTGGATGAATTGAGTGGCGCCCAGTTCTTTACTAAACTTGATATTCGTTCTGGCTACCACCAGATCAATATGAAAGAGGAAAACATTCCTAAGACTGCATTTAGAATTCATGAGGGCCACTATGAGTTTTTTTTCATTCCCTTTGGCTTGTGTTATGCTCCTTCCACTTTCCAAAGTCTCGTGAATCATGTCTTTTGTCCTTTTCGCCGTCATTTTTTCTTAGTTTTCTTTGATGATATCCTCATCTATAGTAAAACCTAGAAAACCCATCTTGCTCATGTGGATCGAGTTCTCCATCTACTCTCTTAGCACCAAATTTTCCTCAAACAATCTAAATGTGTTTTTGGCGCCTCGGAAGTCGAGTACTTTGGTCATATTGTTGGCAAGGCAGGTGTCCGGGTGGATCCTAAAAAGATTGAAGCTATGTAAGATTGGCCTTACCCAAAAACTCTCAAAATATTGTGTGGATTTATGGGTTTAACAGGTTATTCTCGCAAGTTTGTTAAGAATTATGGAAATATTGCAATGCCTCTCACTGCTCTCATTAAAAATAATTCTTTCACTTGGACTCCAGCAGCTACTCAGAATTTTAAAACCTTGAAGATGGCCATGTTCACCACTCCAGTCCTAGCCCTTCCTGATTTCACAAAGATATTTGTCCTAGAATGTGATGCTTCCGGGAAAGGAGTTGGCAGAGTCCTTATGCAAGAGCGTCGGCCTTTGGCATTTACCAGAAAACAATTGTCAGAGCGACATTTGGGAAAATCGATCTATGAAAAGGAAAAGTTGGTTATTCTACATGTTGTGGATCTTTGGTGCCCTTCTCTATTGGGGAAACGCTTCCAAATTAAGACAGATCATCAAAGCCTCAAGTATTTTCTAGAACAATGTCTTTCCTCCCCAGAGAAACAAAAATGGGTGACTAAGCTCTTTGGATATGATTATTAGATCATTTACAAGAAAAGAAAAGACAATGTGGTTGTTGATGCACTTTCCAGAAAATATGAAAATGAAGGGTCCCTTTTTTCTCTCTCCTTCATTGTACCATATTGGCTCCAAGCTCTTCGCTATGAATGACTACACAATCCTGTTGGGCCCCAACAACTCCCCCTAAAGTTTTGCAAAATTTAAAGGGCCCCCATTAAAATTTTGATAATTATAATGAGCTACATAATCAACCTTTTCAAATAGTTCCATACCTTGTCTTACTTTGAAACAAACTTAATACGTTCACTATAGTATGAGACATTCATTACAAGAGTATATGTCAAAAGTTAGAAACGAGCATAAAAATCTCAATTTAAACAAAAATGTTAATTTTTATCAACCGTTTACTTTCGTTTAAATTATGATTGTGTTCATTCTTTTGCTCATTAGCAAGTTTGACTATTTTGAATAATGGGTTCAATACTTCATCAAATAATATCTTGGTTGGTTTCTCATTTTCACAAAATCATTTGGTGATATTAATTAATTAAAAAAAATCATTTTGCATCTCATTTCAAAATAAAAATAATAATAATAAAAAGAATTATCTATTTTGTGAAAAACCAAAATTAATATTTTTCTCCCCTCCATTAATTTCAAGCTTCTAGAATTTTAAGATATATTTGAAAGGAAATTATAAACAATGTTTGTTTAGAACTTATAGTTAGTTTAAATTCATTTTTTATTTTATTATTCTAGATTTTGTTTTATTCACAATTTTCAAGTTATTAATTTAGGTTTCTTTTTGTTTCATAGGTTTCTATTATCAGTTATTTGGTACAGATCTTATAATGGATTTATTTTATTATCTAAATACGTTCAAGATGATTGATTCAAAAATAATATTGGATTGTTGCAAATAAATTTATGAGCAACAACAGATAAAATTTGGAAATGTGTCAAGAACAGAGACACGATTTTGTGGAACTTAGTGCAGTCGAACCGTGAGGAATTTGGAGAAACAATTGAAAACCCATCTCCCAAATGGACCCATTTAGCTTCTGCTTAGAAATTTTCCCAAACAAATGCACAATTTTGAGAGATATTTGTGTCTCTTTACGAGACAAATTTCAGGTGGCGGAAATTATTAGTGACGCCCAGACTGTTCATTCATTGTATAAATATATGAGAAATTTCAGAGCCTATGGAGCCAAGAAATTGAAAGGAGGATTTTTATCCTTTCTCTTTTGTATATTATTTCTTTTGTAAACCTTTTTTTTTTTGCAAATGGAGTAACAGATGATTGGAATCTTTGGGAGAATGGACGAGTATTTTCAAAGAAAAATATGGAATTCCAGGTTGCTTAATGGCTTTTGTCCTGTGAGTAAAATGGTTTTATTTTTATTATAGTATATTCATATTCTTTGAATAATTGATTATGCATTGATTTAAATTATCTTTAGTCTTTTTTATCAATACATGGTTAATTTCTATCATTTATATATTAATTTTTTCAATATTTAAGAGTTTATTATCCCAAAAGTTCTCCGTGGACCATATGATGAACACATTTTGTTGAAAGTATATGAGAAAACAATTTACTCTTTGGGTTTTGTGCTTTTATAGATTGTGCAATGTTAATATCGTTTCTCATATAATTTCTGAATATGAAACTTTATTTGTATTGAACTAGCTTTAGACTGTTTTGCATATAATTTTTCATGTCATGCTTTTCTTTATGTTGTTCATTATCTTTTGGTTTAGTTTATATCTGCGACTGATCATCTATTCAAGTATTTTGAGTTTACATCTGATGCTAGATAGATGGTAACACCATTCATGAGAATTGAAATTTCTTTCATTTTCAGTTATTGGACATTTCAAGGTCACAAGATATATAATTATTTGTCTTTCTATCGTTATAAACTTGCTCCAGAATATGAAACACTTCCTTGAATTTCTTCAAGAAGTATTATGCTTGCTTTTGTCATAGGTTTACACTTGACACAGGTTAAGAGGAGCTCATACAAATAAAGAGAGATGAATTTATCTTAGTACCGTTGATCAGTGCGAGGTTAGTAAGTGCATTGTTTTCTTTTATTCATATTTGTTTATATATGAATGAGACGTTGATTGCATTAATTAGCTTTGACTGTTTTTCTGTCATTGCTTCAATTGTACTTTCTTAGTATTTAATATTTTAAAATCTTTAAACATTAAAAAAAAAAAAGGATTTATGTTCTTACTTTATCTTATTTTGAAACTTTATTATGAACATTTATTTTCGCAAGATTTCAAGTAATCCTTGTAAACTGTATATAGATTGTTTATAATCATTTGTATATTCACGTTTCTTTTTAATAAACATTAGTAAGTAATATATCATTTGTTAAAATCATAGACTTTAGATTAGTTTCATTTCTTTTATTATTTTTAGGACTTTAGTTGGCCAACGAAGCCATTAAAACTGTCAGGTCATTTCATTCCAAATGACTTGATTTATTTAGACAACCCCAGTCAGTATTTGACCTTCCATTTGATGGTGTGTCACCTACGCCCATCAACAAGTCCCCAAAGTTCGCATATGATACAACAATTGCAGGTCAATTCTTCAGTCTCCCCAGGGTACTCTTGGCTCAATGATGAGCTTCAATACAAAGGTTGTTTGTATTTAAGTAAACAGTGAAAACTTAAATCCACGGTACTTTCTGAGCTTCATGCTACACCCATCGTTGGGCACTCAGGGTTTACCAAAACCTATGACCGGGTCAAATGTTCTTTTTTCTAGGATGGTATGAAACAAGATGTTCACAATTTTGTGGTTGAATGTGATGTTTGTCAATGCAACAAGGGCGAAATAGTCAAATCTCCTGGTACACTACAACTGCTTCCGATTCCAACTGCTATTTGGCGAGATATCTCAATGGATTTTATTATAGGCTTACCTAAATCGAGAAATAAATCCGTCATCATGGTGGTAGATGATCATATTTCCAAGTATGCTCATTTATTTTCTCTTCAACACCCATTTACAACCTCCATTGTGGCTTAACTTTTCATGGATCATGTCTTCAAGCTTCATGGCATGCCTCATTCTATTGTTTCTGATCGCAACCCAACTTTCACCAACAATTTTTGGCAAGAACTTTTCAAGTAACAAGGCACCCAATTGCATCTCAACACAGTTTATCATCCCCAGAATGATGATCAAACTGAAGTTGTCAACAAGTGTTTGGAAACATATTTGAGGTGTTTTACATCGGAAAGGAAAAATCAGTGGGCTCAATGGTTACCACTATCTAAATGGTGGTACAACACTTCTTACCATACAAATACTTGCATGACTCCTTTTGAAGCGATATATGGACAAACGCCACCTTTAGTTATCTCATACTTACCAAGTGTCTCAAAGGTCAATGTGGTTGACCAAATTCTTACAGTTCGAGAGGCTATTCTTTGTACCCTCAAAGAGAATTTAGTCATGGACCAGAATCGCATGAAGCAACAAGCAAATCAAGGTCGCTTTGAATGTCAATTTGTAGAAGGAGATCAGGTGTTTCTTCGACTGCAACCTTACAAGCAAAATTCCCTCGAGGTTGACCATTGTCAGAAAGTAGCACCCAAATTTTATGGTCCTTATACCATTCTCAAGCGTATGGTATAGGAGGCCTATCAGTTAGCTTTGCCCAGACATTCTATTCTCCATCCGATTTTTCATGTTTCTTGTTTAAAGAAGGTGATTGGAAATAACTGCCAAACTCAAACCAACCTTCCTGAGTTGGACGAAGAAGGCTCCATTTGGCTATAGCCACAAGAGGTTTTGGACCAGCATGAGTGTTGTATGCATCAACAAACCATCAAGGAAGTGTTAGTCTAGTGGAAATATACAACTCCATGAAATGTCACTTGGGAACCAACTACCATTTGCAGCAATTTCCTCATCTCAAGCCTTGAGGACAAGGTTGTTTATAAGGGGGAGAAAATGTTAGGGACCTAACCCCTCATGTAGGTATAATAATAAATTTCTTTGTAATAAAGGTCAATATTAATAAGGCCTAGCAATAAGGAAGAATAAGTCAAATGTAAGAATACCTAATAGAAGCTTTCGCTTCTAGAAGGATCTTCCTCTAGATTGTTCTTTTGATAAACATGTTTAGTATAAATAGGAGTAGAGGGTATGAGAAGTTTTTTCTTGAATATTATTGTAATAGATATCTGCTCTGCTAGAGGTTTCTCCCTCGAAGAGGCAAGTGAACATTTCTCTCAGTAATCAAAGTGTTCTTTCTGGTGTGATTATGGTACTATTTTGGTATTATTCTGGTGTTGTTCTTGTTATATCATTGCTTATCTGCCATTTCTAGCTAATTATTTTTGTTCTTCATACTATTTTATATTTGGAATATTACATTCCCCCCAAGAATCTCATGTAACCATTTTTCTCAATTAAAATCAATATGGTTAAATAAAATATAATAAAAAGGATTTATCCCCTTTACCCCTCTCTCT
>ML855106.1:0-10541 GCA_009831015.1 Picea engelmannii | reverse complement strand
TCCATTAATTTCAAGCTTCTAGAATTTTAAGATATATTTGAAAGGAAATTATAAACAATGTTTGTTTATAACTTATAGTTAGTTTAAATTCATTTTTTATTTTATTATTTTAGATTTTGTTTTATTCACAATTTTTAAGTTATTAATTTAGGTTTCTTTTTCTTTCATAGGTTTCTATTATCAGTTATTTGGTATAGATCTGATAATGGATTATTTTATTATCTAAATACGTTCAAGATGATTGATCCAAAAATAATATTGGATTGTTGCAAATAAATTTATGAGCAACAACAGATAAAATTTGGAAATGTGTCAAGAACAGAGACACGATTTTGCGGAACTTAGTGCAGTCAAACCGTGAGGAATTTGGAGAAACGATTGAAAACCCATCTCCCAAATGGACCCATTTAGCTTCTGTTTAGAAATTTTCCCAAACAAATGCACAATTTTGAGGGATATTTGTGTCTCTTTACGAGACAAATTTCAGGTGGCGGAAATTATTAGTGACGCCCAAACTGTTCATTCATTGTATAAATATATGAGAAAGTTCAGAGCCTATGGAGCAAAGAAATTGAGAGGAGGATTTTTATCCTTTCTCTTTTGTATATTATTTCTTTTGTAAACCTTTTTTTTTTTTGCAAATGGAGTAACAGATGATTGGAATCTTTGGGAGAATGGACGAGTATTTTCAAAGAAAAATATGGAATTCCAGGCTGTTTAATGGCTTTTGTCCTGTGAGTAAAATGGTTTTATTTTCATTATAATATCTTCATATTCTTTGAATAATTGATTATGCATTGATTTAAATTATCTTTAGTCTTTTTTATCAATACATGGTTAATTTCTATCATTTATATATTAATTTTTTCAATATTTAAGAGTTTATTATCCCAAAAGTTCTTCGTGGACCATATGATGAACATATTTTGTTGAAAGTATATGAGAAAATAATTTACTCTTTGGGTTTTGTGCTTTTATAGATTGTGCAATGTTAATATCGTTTCTCATATAATTTCTGAATATGAAACTTTATTTGTATTGAACTAGCTTTAGACTGTTTTGCATATAATTTTTCATGTCATGCTTTTCTTTATGTTGTTCATTATCTTTTGGTTTAGTTTATATCTGCGACTGATCATCTATTCAAGTATTTTGAGTTTACATCTGATGCTAGATAGATGGTAACACCATTCATGAGAATTGAAATTTCTTTCATTTTCAGTTATTGGACATTTCAAGGTCACAAGATATATAATTATTTGTCTTTCTATCGTTATAAACTTGCTCCAGAATATGAAACACTTCCTTGAATTTCTTCAAGAAGTATTATGCTTGCTTTTGTCATAGGTTTACACTTGACACAGGTTAAGAGGAGCTCATACAAATAAAGAGAGATGAATTTATCTTAGTACCGTTGATCAGTGCGAGGTTAGTAAGTGCATTGTTTTCTTTTATTCATATTTGTTTATATATGAATGAGACGTTGATTGCATTAATTAGCTTTGACTGTTTTTCTGTCATTGCTTCAATTGTACTTTCTTAGTATTTAATATTTTAAAATCTTTAAACATTAAAAAAAAAAAAGGATTTATGTTCTTACTTTATCTTATTTTGAAACTTTATTATGAACATTTATTTTCGCAAGATTTCAAGTAATCCTTGTAAACTGTATATAGATTGTTTATAATCATTTGTATATTCACGTTTCTTTTTAATAAACATTAGTAAGTAATATATCATTTGTTAAAATCATAGACTTTAGATTAGTTTCATTTCTTTTATTATTTTTAGGACTTTAGTTGGCCAACGAAGCCATTAAAACTGTCAGGTCATTTCATTCCAAATGACTTGATTTATTTAGACAACCCCAGTCAGTATTTGACCTTCCATTTGATGGTGTGTCACCTACGCCCATCAACAAGTCCCCAAAGTTCGCATATGATACAACAATTGCAGGTCAATTCTTCAGTCTCCCCAGGGTACTCTTGGCTCAATGATGAGCTTCAATACAAAGGTTGTTTGTATTTAAGTAAACAGTGAAAACTTAAATCCACGGTACTTTCTGAGCTTCATGCTACACCCATCGTTGGGCACTCAGGGTTTACCAAAACCTATGACCGGGTCAAATGTTCTTTTTTCTAGGATGGTATGAAACAAGATGTTCACAATTTTGTGGTTGAATGTGATGTTTGTCAATGCAACAAGGGCGAAATAGTCAAATCTCCTGGTACACTACAACTGCTTCCGATTCCAACTGCTATTTGGCGAGATATCTCAATGGATTTTATTATAGGCTTACCTAAATCGAGAAATAAATCCGTCATCATGGTGGTAGATGATCATATTTCCAAGTATGCTCATTTATTTTCTCTTCAACACCCATTTACAACCTCCATTGTGGCTTAACTTTTCATGGATCATGTCTTCAAGCTTCATGGCATGCCTCATTCTATTGTTTCTGATCGCAACCCAACTTTCACCAACAATTTTTGGCAAGAACTTTTCAAGTAACAAGGCACCCAATTGCATCTCAACACAGTTTATCATCCCCAGAATGATGATCAAACTGAAGTTGTCAACAAGTGTTTGGAAACATATTTGAGGTGTTTTACATCGGAAAGGAAAAATCAGTGGGCTCAATGGTTACCACTATCTAAATGGTGGTACAACACTTCTTACCATACAAATACTTGCATGACTCCTTTTGAAGCGATATATGGACAAACGCCACCTTTAGTTATCTCATACTTACCAAGTGTCTCAAAGGTCAATGTGGTTGACCAAATTCTTACAGTTCGAGAGGCTATTCTTTGTACCCTCAAAGAGAATTTAGTCATGGACCAGAATCGCATGAAGCAACAAGCAAATCAAGGTCGCTTTGAATGTCAATTTGTAGAAGGAGATCAGGTGTTTCTTCGACTGCAACCTTACAAGCAAAATTCCCTCGAGGTTGACCATTGTCAGAAAGTAGCACCCAAATTTTATGGTCCTTATACCATTCTCAAGCGTATGGTATAGGAGGCCTATCAGTTAGCTTTGCCCAGACATTCTATTCTCCATCCGATTTTTCATGTTTCTTGTTTAAAGAAGGTGATTGGAAATAACTGCCAAACTCAAACCAACCTTCCTGAGTTGGACGAAGAAGGCTCCATTTGGCTATAGCCACAAGAGGTTTTGGACCAGCATGAGTGTTGTATGCATCAACAAACCATCAAGGAAGTGTTAGTCTAGTGGAAATATACAACTCCATGAAATGTCACTTGGGAACCAACTACCATTTGCAGCAATTTCCTCATCTCAAGCCTTGAGGACAAGGTTGTTTATAAGGGGGAGAAAATGTTAGGGACCTAACCCCTCATGTAGGTATAATAATAAATTTCTTTGTAATAAAGGTCAATATTAATAAGGCCTAGCAATAAGGAAGAATAAGTCAAATGTAAGAATACCTAATAGAAGCTTTCGCTTCTAGAAGGATCTTCCTCTAGATTGTTCTTTTGATAAACATGTTTAGTATAAATAGGAGTAGAGGGTATGAGAAGTTTTTTCTTGAATATTATTGTAATAGATATCTGCTCTGCTAGAGGTTTCTCCCTCGAAGAGGCAAGTGAACATTTCTCTCAGTAATCAAAGTGTTCTTTCTGGTGTGATTATGGTACTATTTTGGTATTATTCTGGTGTTGTTCTTGTTATATCATTGCTTATCTGCCATTTCTAGCTAATTATTTTTGTTCTTCATACTATTTTATATTTGGAATATTACATTCCCCCCAAGAATCTCATGTAACCATTTTTCTCAATTAAAATCAATATGGTTAAATAAAATATAATAAAAAGGATTTATCCCCTTTACCCCTCTCTCTAGTGGAATCATATCCCTCTACAACTGTTTTTCGTGTCTATCTTGTAGCCAACGATGTCTTTATTATTAACAATGAACAAAATATTACATTTCCTAGGCACTTCATACTCTTTTAATTGTTTAGGCACTATGTCCTTTCATAAAATAAACAAAATCAATTTTTAATATGGGGACTCAAAACTAGGGTACTCCCCCTTATTTTGACATTGTGCTTAGTGCATATACAAAACATAGATCAAAATTTCAAAATTATACAAAACTTTGTGGGTATTCTGCTTGCATGGCATCTTCTTGCTTCCAAGTAGCATCTTCAGGACCATAGCATGTCCACTAAACTTTTACCAGTTATGTGACTCGATTACAGAGCATTTTGATTTTTTTGTCCAATATGCACATCAATTGGACTTGAAAGTATCCTTCTAAATCCACCTAAATCAAATTCCAATCAATAACATGGTCAGGATCATGTACGAACGTTTTTAGCAAAGAGACATGAAATACATTATGCACATTCATAGAAACAGAAAATGCAAGCATGTATGCAATTGGCCCTATTTTGTCCAATATCTCAAATGGACCACAGAGTCTAGTTGCTAGTTTTGTAAAGATTCCCAACTTCAATGAGATCTTCTTGGGCTTCACTTTCAAAAGAACATTCCCTCCCACTTTAAATTATCTATTTGTCTTGTTCTTATCTACATAACTCTTATGTCTATCTTGTGTTTCCTTCAAATTATGCTTAATTTTAACCATCCGGTATTCCATATCCTTGAGAAATTATGGACCAAGTATCCTCATCCTTCACTCTCTGACATTCCATGCATTTGGAAATGTAATCAGCAACATCCTTCTTCATCTCAAGCCAAAAGAATTGTCTTCTTACTATTGCAATTGTTTTCTAGTAACCATAACGTCCGACATATGGAACATTATGTATTTATTTTAATACCAAATTCCTAAGTTCTCCAGAACTAGAAACATAAATTATATTTTTATGCATAAGTAATCCATCCTCCTTAATCTCATACTATATAATTTTTTGTTGTGCATTTTCCTACTATAAACTTTCTCTTACCTATAAGTAATGCTAGTCTATAACAACAACATCTTAAATTATGCTCTTCAAATCTAACTAATGCATACTAATGGTTGTAGCATTCATGGGATGTATCCTTCTATTGATTGCATGAACAACATTAATTTATTTTCCTTTGATATGCTCGATGTCAAATTCATACTCACTTAAAAATTCCAGCCATCTTGTCTTCCCGGCATTCAAATTTATTTGTTCAAAAAGATATTTCAGAACACTATGGTTCGTCCTTAATTCAAACTTATTTCCCATGAGATAATGCCTCCACATATTCAATGCATGAACTATGGCAACAAGCTCAAAATCATGCATGGTATAATTCCTCTCATGTTCTTTAATATTTCTGGACTAGTAACTAATGACATGTCCATTTTGAGTGAGGAGTCCACCAAGCCCTTCTTTGCATGCATCTGTACATACTACAAAGCTTTCATTTGGGTCAATAGTATTTAAAATAGTTTCACTAGTAAGTAATTCTTTTAACAAATTTCTTCACACTTTGTTGTCCATTCAAACTTAATTCCCTTCATTTTTAATTAAGTGATGGGGCGAGAAATTTTAGAGAATCCTTCTATAAATATCATATAGTATCTATCTAATCCCATAAAATATCTAACTTATGAAACGTTCTTGGGTGTTGGTCATCCTCTAATGGATTTGATCTTCTCTGGATCCATTGTTATTCCTTGTTCTGAAATAATGTGCCCCAAATAATGGACCTATTGTTGGTAAAAATAACACTTCCTTAACTTGGCATACAACTGATATTCCCTTAATACTTGCAACATCAACCTCAAGTGATGTTCATGCTCTTCCTCTAACTTAGAATAGATAGGTATGTCATCCAAGAACACAACGACAAGATTAACCAGATAATTTTTGAATATGTCATTAATTAAGGACATAAATACATTTGGTGGATTGGTCAGTCCAAATGGCACAACTATAAATTCATAATGTCCATACCGGGTTCTAAAGGTTGTCTTACTGATGTCTTCTTCCTTGATTCTTACCTAGTGGTATTCTGATCTCAAGTCTATTTTTGAAAATATCTTTGCTCCTATTAGTTGATCAAAGAGGTAATCAATTCTGGGTAGAGGGTACTTGTTATTCACAATGGCTTTGTTCAGCTATCTAAAGCCAATACACATCCTCAATGTTCCATCCTTCTATTGAAAAAGAGTATTGGTGCTCCCCAAGGTGAAACAGTTGGGCGTATGTACCCTTTCTTCAACAATTCTTCCAACTGCATTTGTAGTTACTTTAATTATGGAGTACTCATTCTATAAGGTGTTTTTGATACTAGGGAAACTCCTGGTACTAAATCAATAGATAAATGTATCTCCCTCTTTGGTGGAAATCCTGGTATTTCTTGGAATACGTCTTCAAAATCTTGCAATACCAAAAAATCTTCACAGCTTAGCCCCTTTTTTATTTTTTGGCTTCTCCACATGAGTTGCATAAAATTGACATCATTTCCTGAAACATCTCTTCAGTCACAAGGTTGAAATATCCCTTATAAAAATGGGTCTTCGAATTCCTTTTACAGTGTTATGTTTTCCTTCTTCGTCAAGACATGTGAATGTCTTGCTATGACAATCTAGGATAGCATGGTGCTTTTCCAACAAATCCACTCCAATAAGGATATCATAAGATCCCAATGGTATAATATTGAGGTGAACATTAGTACTCACTCCATTCATGTTTATTGGACAACCTATGGCAGTCTCCTTGATCCTTATTTTGGCTACAGTGGCTAGCTGAACCAAACTTTATTTTTAAGGCTTCCTTGTCTCCAAATTTAATCTGTCCACTTCCACTTCAATCATATTGGATTGGTATTATGATTGTTGATATGCTAAGGCTACATATATTCTAGAAATACTCCTACCTGTGTATTCTATTGTAGAGGATTCTTAGATGTTTTGCATATTGTTCGTTTTATCTCTTTTGTGAGGGAAATCATTGTACATGTGGCCTTCTTTTCATCCCCAATATTGAGTTGGTGGTATTCTCCATTTTTCAAAGGAGTCTTCTTTCTTGGATTCATTCGTAGTAGATTGATTTTGCTGATTTTTATTCGGGTTGTTTCTATTGAAAGGAGGTGTGAATCCTTTCCCTCTGTGATCAAATTGCTCCCTCTTTTTATCCATCCAAGACTTATACAAGAGTTATTTTCCCTTGATTTGTTCATATAGGTACTTAGCCTTCATGATGGTCTCTTTCAAAGTTATGGGATCATCATATTGAATATTCACTTTATAAAATGATGGTAGTCCACTCAAGAACCTTTGTATCTTTACCTTCTCATCCTTTATAAACCCTACATACTTCAACAATCCCAAGAACTTATTTTCATATTCTCCCATGGTCATGTTCCCCAATCTGATTTCAAAGAAATATTGCATTTTCTTTTCATAGAAGTGCTCTAAAAGATAGTCCTTCTAAAAATCTCTCTTGAACTAATTCTAAGTGATCCTACTCTCTTTAATGTGTTCAACTTGCTTCAGTTGATCCCACCACATAGAAGATTTTCCATGCAAATGGTATGCAACAATTATGTCTTCCAGGTTATACGAGTATTTTTGTAACTGAAAACACTTCCTGATTCCCAAAAACCATGCTTCAACATCATCCTCCCCTTCTCTTTCACTATAAAAGGATGGTTTCTTAAGCTTCCTCGACTCTCCTTGCAAGTTGTCCAACTCATGCCTTATTCTTCGGTGCCTAACACGAGACAGTTCTAGACTGCTTATGGAGTCTTCATATGCATAAATTTTCTTGTTGAATAATGAGGTGAGTGATGTCTATGAATTCTACTAGCACTTCTTGAATGACTAGCTCTTTTGTAGTTATCTCTTCTTTCATGATGTTTGCCTTCTTCCTCCCATATTGAGTATGATCCATTCTTTTCCTGCCTATGCAATTGATTTAGGCTTTGCATCATTTGAGCATTTCTTTTATTTTGTGCTCTCACCATCTTCTCATTATCTATTTTGTAACTTTGCACTTCCATTCTCAAGCTTCTCACAGTGTCTATTAATGTTTCTTGTTCCCCTCTGCTCTAGTGCCCATTTGATTATGTCTCTGCATTACCAACACTAATATTTTAACCTTTGTCTTCTTTCTCATGATTGAAGGATCTCTCTCCTTCCTCCATGTCCGAAATCTACATTTTTATCTTGAACTAATATGTTTATATCCCTTAATTCTGCAAAAAGTGCAAGCAACCATTTTTGTTAGAATTTTGCATATTATAGAAATTTGTCAATTAATGTTACAGGTCCTTTTTTTGCTTAATTCATGAATAATTATATCGTAGTTCTCCCAATTATAATAATTCCAAGTTATTCTTTTCTAAACCATCTTTTCAACGACTATTCTCTTAATTTTAATTCTTGAGAAGAAATTTATTGATTGAAAAGGCAACGAAGGAATATCCATTAACACATGCAACATAGCTTCAATGCTCAGTGACCATCTAATCATTTCTACAGATTTAATCTTGACCATGAGTCTAGTTTTATTCAGATTAGAGCATGATTGTCAATATTATTACTGGCCACCTCAATATGTAACACATCACTGATGCATGGCAGCCATCCGATATGGACCTTGGATAAATCTCGACCATTGATCTCGTTTTCACATAGCTTGGCCTTCATCTCACAATCACAGTTAGATTAGATCTACGATTAACCTCAACCATCAAACTATTAGCTTGATGGTTTTTCCATGGATCTAAGGCATACCATTTCTTCATTTCAACTTTTGTGGCCTCCAAACTACACCTTCGTGTTCCGCTGCACTCATTTTTCACCCATACTTAGAACATTTCTCGAAATATTATCTCACTATGTGAGACATCTTTGTTCTTCATTTGTCGACTTCGTCCATTCCACTGATTCCTCAAACTTATTCATTTTTCAAAGTCTCATGGTGCTCAGTGGGACATCTCCATTCTTCACTTGTTGACTCTGTCTGTCTGAATGATTCCTCATACTTAGTCATATTTCGAAGTCTCTGGACGCTCCGTGGGAGATCTCCATCCCATAGATTCCTTCTCGATACTTAGTCATTTTATTCATTTCTTTGAAATCTCACCATGGACCAAGGGTCTACGACATTTTCTTGATTCACTTGTGATCTCATCTATCCGACCAATTCTCCATACTTAGTTTATTTTCAAGATTGCATCGTGCTCCATGGGTTTACAACATTTTCCTGAGTCACTTGTGATCTCATCCGTCTGACCAATTCTCCATACTTAGTCGATTTCTAGGATCTCGTTTTGTCAATTTTTTAGATGAGGTGTCTTTCGCGTGGGCATCTTCTTCACTTTATAGATAACATGGCATCGATACATGTCCTGACACGTGGCACTGCACATGGAAACTACATAGTTTCTTGTTATATCCCTAACGTGGACTCCCTCTGACTAGACGCATGATGTTGATGAGGTTGTTATTACAACACTAACGTGGTTGAGTTTTCCCACTGAGAATCAACCCCTTATCCTTTGATCTTATTCGTTGATCTCTGATGATCAACGGTTAGGATTAAATTGTCTCCATATCGATAGTTCTTCACAACAAAATTTAATGTCTTGAGCGGGGTTCCATACTCACCCATTCTCATTTAAACTATGTAACATTGCATTTTCCTTATAAACCATTTGTAGTTGTTTTCCTTTATGAATATGGGATATATATGTATCAACTGTCATTATTCATGTCATTTTGAGTAGTCGGGACCTTCTTTTTAGCTTGACACTACTCATATTTGTAGTGGGATTCATCCATTTTTTTGTCGCTCCACTCCCCTTATTCTTGTGTAGCCCCACATTTATTTAATGCACAAACATATTCATTCTTAATTCAAGGTAAATGCACATAGCTCTTTTAGAAATTCAACAACACATAGTCATCTTTTCACTCAAAGACTCCTTGTAAAGACCCTCTGGTAAACTAAACTTGAAAGAGTAAGTGAATGCAAGAATGTATCAAATATTTTCTTATTTATTCACCGTAACTTTTCAAAATACATTACTAATTCTTAACATTACAACATTTAAATTAACAATGTAAATCCAAACACAAAAATATATTACTACTCATATACAAATTTAATTCAACTGGAACTTCTATCACAATACACTAACTATAAGAAGTCTATCTAGTGAAGAAGATAGAAGTAGAATGTAAGCATTCTTCTAAGGGTGTAACCATCTATTACTTATCTTTGGGTTTGCACAACTTACGCATTTCTTATGCATGCTAAAGCACAAGTCACACTATAATTTCCAGTAATGATTAATATAATATGACAATTATAAATTATAAGAATACCATCATTAATATCATTTATAATCATTAATTAGCAATCAAAATTTTAGATCATTAGTAAAATAATTAATATAAATCATAAACTTCATCGATGAAATATAAATAATTCTAATAATAATCATTAAGACAA
The DNA here is from genome assembly GCA_009831015.1 of Picea engelmannii. Lineage (NCBI taxonomy): Eukaryota > Viridiplantae > Streptophyta > Pinopsida > Pinales > Pinaceae > Picea > Picea engelmannii. The sequence goes on along the minus strand of ML855106.1, from coordinate 114 downwards.
GGACATTAATCAAGTCTTAAACACCAATCATTGAAATACAATCATTAATAACATCCTTAATATAAGGTCCTTAATCCAATTTTTATTATAATTATTTAACATTAAATATCTTTC
>ML855104.1:28590-43241 GCA_009831015.1 Picea engelmannii | reverse complement strand
AATGTAGCCAAATCCTCACAACCATAACTATTAACTAATTATTATCTTATTGCGGGGTGCAACCAAACCCTCACAACCATAATTACAATTTAATAAATTAGACTTTATTTTGTTGATTTTCGGCTTCCATGTTATGTCTCTAAAACTACTTATGCCTCTAATGCACCTTATATTTATTATGATGGCCTTTATTGGGAAGGGTGAAAAGGAATCAGGGATCAAATCAAAGGGGATAACGGAGCAACAACATTGAATTCTCCTGCTACTTCTTTGTTATTAATAATTTATTGAGTAAGCCATCTATACCATCCATGAACATCTATTATGATAATTCCTCATTAGTTATTCTCATATGGAATCCTATATATAAATAGGATTGAATTAGACTTGGCAAATTTGTTTAAGAATCATATATGTGAAAAAGAAAAGAAAATTGCATATATGTATCTGAGAAAGAAATATTATATAGCTATGGTTTCCCTAGAATAATTTATAGGAATAGGTAATGTTGTTTTTTAATTAATAGATTTTTGTTCTTTATTGAATTGTTAATAGTTGTGTATTAATAACTTTTTAATCATTTAGCAAGAACATGTAACATGTGGTTGCTTGTAATATTACCAAATCATGATTATTTATAGGTACCTTTTTGTCACCATTGTGTACATATGCATCTATGCTATGTTTTTTCAGTATAGTGTTTATATTTAATTTCATATAGCTAAGCTTAGATTTGAAAATAATTTTTTTTATTGTTTTTTTTATTTCAATTTGTTACATGTTCACTGGGTATTAAGAAAATGACGTATGTTTCCACTTTTGTAGCCCATGGGTGGTTGCGAGCTTAAAGCGTTTATTAAATAGCATTTTGTGGCGATTAACGGTCTTGCATTTTTTATTAATTTTTGAGCCGCAGATAGTAATGGTTGTATTTGGCACCGCCATTCTTATAGGTGGATAGAAAAAGGTAGTAATTTAGGTTATATTTGCTTGGATCATCTTCATTTGTTTTTTTAATATGTTCATCTTTTTATATTTGTTTCGTATGTCTGTATTTATCATATCTATTTTTTTCATAGGTCCATTTATCATTACTACAATTTGATAGAAAATGGTAGTAATTTAGGCTATATTTGTTGAGTCAATTTCCATATACCTATGAATGTTGAAGCTATTGAAGGATGTTCTCATATTAAAGTTATTAGACATAATCATCAAAATATTGTAATCACTATTATCTTCTCTTAAAACATGGCATTCCTTGAATCCTCAATGATGAACACCTACTATGATTGTTATATTAAACTTCTACATATACATATTGCTATATAAATTTTAAAAACTACAATGGGTATACACATGTCAACAAATCAACCAAAGAATAAGTAAAACTTGTGCTAAAATACCATTTCACTTCTTTTTTAAGCATTCATTCTAAAAACTTGTTTGTTATATTGAGCTATATCATGCAATCCACAACAAATAAAAATATAAAACCTTCCTATTCCAAATTTGAGATATCAACCTAGCACAACTCTAAGTATTGCATATGTAAAATAGTGGTAAATAGTTGGTTTTAGTTGCATTATAGATTTGGTCATTACGTTGCCAGCATTATCATTCCAATGTTGTACGAACTCAAAAATAGAACAATAGAGATGTGTGGGTCATTTTGCATGGAAGGGAAGATGGATACATGCACATCTTATTCTAAATTGTTTTGAGATGTGTGGGTCATTTTGCATGGAAAATAAAATGGATACATGTACATCTTATCCTATCCATCCATGAACACATATTTTTATGCAAGATTGGTGGTGGTGGTGGTGGTAGTTTTAGAGGTGGAGGGCCTAACGATGTGATTTTCAATGCTACAAGGACTCACTGAAGATAAGATAAGTGAATATTATAAGCATAAAATTTATTTAGAAATCCTCATCAATAGCAAAAATATAAAATGTCTAACAAATACAAAGATATGAAGTATGTTTAACATTCCAATTCTCAAAACCTCATTAAACATGGTTAATTGTTTTTAATTCTCACTCATCCTAACTTAGTTTGATACATTCTACTTCCATATGTTTATTGTTATTGTTGCATGATTCAAACACCTTTTGGTCTAATGTGAAAAGTAGTAATTAATGGGAATAAATAAAAGCAATGAAAATTAAATGTTGCACATCATTAAGGCATTTGACTCCTTGGGGAAATAAATATTTGAATGAAGTGAAAACTTTGAAAATCACTAACCTAGCCATATAGATAGTACACAACATTATGTAAGGTGCACTATAAGTGATTACATAGCAGTTTGAGATAATATCCAATTTAGAGTGTTTTTTATTTTATTAAATATGGAAGTCACAACAATCAACAAAGATCAAATGTCCAAATAAGATGTATTCTAAGTGTTTGAATGAAAGCAATAAATAAATTGATTAATAAAATTCATAACTTAAAGATCATACATTTAGTTATAGAATTATAGAATTTAACTTAGAATATATGGAATTTATTTTCTTTATTTTCAAAATGTACAAACAATTTAAAAAAAATAGTGAATCAACTTCAAATAAGATTATTATAATTGCAGTATTTTTATGATTCCAATTAATAACATTAATACAAAAACTTTCCTTACATTACTTCGGCATTCTCATTCGCCCGTTTAGGGGGTATGCTAATTATATATTTAAAAACTTATAAGTTAAGATCCATAAATCCCATGTGTCCTTGTATAACTCACTTGCAAAACCATTAGACTTGAGGACCATGCATTGGGAATCTTTAAAAATGTGGGATATGACACTTTCAATGTCAATGACTAATAACACATTGACATGTGGATATTTAACAACCTAAAGGCTACCAGAAACAATGTCTACACTAACTTGCATAGTAACCTCATGTTCTTAAGCCACTCCTTATAAAAAACATTTTACAGTCACGTCATGTTCTTAAGCCACTCCTTATAAAAACCATTTTATAATGATTGAGAAAATATTTTTAGGTTTGGGTTCATCATGTGGTTATATTCAATTGGGTCGAAATATTTCCCAAGAAAATAATTTACATGGGTATAAATCAACTTGCATATATTTTTAATGGTTGGTTCGCCAAAACATATTTATAAACTACAACGACTATATTGAAATTATGCTTCACTAGGTAAATCACCTAAGATACTTCAATGCTTGACTCATTAAAACATATTTACAAACTATAGCGATTATAAGGAAATTGTTAAGACCGAGACAAAGCCCCATTTTATGTGTAAAACCCCTTATTAAGCCCTAGATATTGAATTATTACATTTATAGTATTATAATTGTATGTTGGCTAGAACCCTTCATGGTAGCCTTTCATTATAATTGTACCATTTGTCTTATATATATACCAAGTAGACTTAGTCTTAGGATCATCTTATCACATCTCATATTATATTCTGAATTGGATATATTGTAAAATGAGGTTTCCCCCTTGAAGTGGACTGTATTCGTAGAATTTGTATCATTTTTAAGGCATTGGATCATAACATTTGGTATAAGAGCATCGATCCTAGGGTTTTGCTTCTTCAAGCAAGCTATCTTGGCATTTTTGCTATAAATTTTTTTTCGGAACGCTTCAAAAGAAAAATTTGGAGGTTATTTAGAAGACGTCTCAAGGTACCTGTGGTTCAAATTTTAGATTATGGGTCATTATACTTTCAGATATATACCTTGTGGAAGATAGGGTTTATTGACTAGTCATATAATTAGTCTCAAACACATGTTCTGGGTAAAAAAATCATATCTTCTTCAACACAAATACAAATTATGTGAGACCAATAGCATTTGAAAGAGGACAATCCATAGTATTTTTAGTACAAATTCTAGAATCATGTATTAAATATTGGATGTGTGGCATTCTGTACAAGTTCACTCTCTCATAAAGGCCAAAAATCAACAAGGTTTGGGAAAGTTACCCTAACTTTCACTTGGCACATCCAATTTTGGTCAAACCTGTGGCATTGTAGAGAAGCCATTTTAAAGTACTACAAGATGAAATTTCAGAGTACTACATGCTGAAATTTCAGAGTCAAAAGGGTTGAAATTTCAGAAATGCATCAAAAGGAAGGTCGACTAGGAGGACGGACTCCAAATTAAGGGCTTTAAATGTACATAACTTACAATTGGCTTAATTTTTTATTGAAATATCTATTTTTGGTGATCCAAAATTTGTAATAAAGAAGAAAAAGAGGAGCATTATTATTTTCTCACATGGCTCCAAAAGCTCCTCCAAAATTTACTTCACCAACTAAACCTTCATAGAGCTCAACCATGATTGATGCTACAGGTTGAAATTTTCGACTCAGAAGGGTTGAAATTTCAGAAATGCATCAAAAGGAAAGTCGACTAGGAGGACGGACTCCAAATTAAGGGCTTGAAAGGTATATAACTTACAATTAGAATAATTGTTTTTATTGAAATATTTGTTTTTGGTGATTCAAAATTTGTAATAAAGAGGAAAAAAAGGAGAATTATTATTTTCTCACATGGCTCCAAAAGCTCCTCCAAAATTTATTTCACCAACTAAACCTCCATAGAGCTCAACCCTGACTAGAGATGAAATCGAAGAGATTTATCACCAGATGGAAAAGAGGATCACTGGAAATAGGGAACAAATAAACATAAAATGGATGAAACTATGAAAAGAAATATGGCTGAAATGGAAAATAAGATGGATAAGAAGATGGAAGAAAATAAGAATGACATGAAAAAGAAGATGGATGAAAATAAAGAAGAAATACAAATATCCATGAAGGAATTGCAAAATTCCATGTCTTCCATGATCTTTCAAGCTCTAGATGAGAGAATCCCTAAAGGAGATATCAAAATGCAAGAAACCCATGAAAACAAAGGTAGTATTCATGTTGAACAACTTGTCAATAATAAACAATTTTCAAGTGGATTTAACTCTAATAGTGGGGTTAATTATGGTGGGGGTCCTAAATTCAACTTTCCCAAGATTGAATTGAAGAAGTTTAATGGAACAAAGGTATTTACTTGGGTGAACCAAATAGAGCAATATTTTGAATTACATAATATTATGGATGATAAGAAAAGGATTCACATAGCAACCTTGAACTAATTTGAGATAAAACCATATCAATTGTATCAATCGGTAGCTAAAAGGAAGCCCCCTCTTTATCATTATATTTGGGGTTTATTTACAAGAGACTTAGAAGCACAATATGGGAAAGTGTGGGAACAGGACTACTTCGGTCAATTGACAAGAGTCAAGAACTTAGGTGATATTGAAGATTATAATTCAAAATTTCAAGTACTGGCCAAAGGGGTGGATGACATAAGTGATGAACGATTGTTGGAAGCTTACATGGGTGGATTAAATCAAGACATTAAACATGAGTTTTTCTTAAGACATCCTACAAATATTATGGAAGCTATGCAATGTGCTCGTCATATTCAAGCCAAAAATAAGGCTACACACAAGTCTACCATTGGAGCATACACGGGAAGCAGAGATAGTTTTGGGGTTCATAAGACAAGCGTACCTCAACCGACAAAGTTGACACCTCAACAAATGGATGAAAGAAGAGAAAAATAACTATATTTCAATTGTGACAACAAGTACAGTAAGGGGCATAAATGCGGTGAGAATAAATTATTCTACATAGATTGTGAAGAGGAAGAAGATTGAGAATTGGACCCGCCACAAGATCTGGATCTATAAGAGACTACTCCAACGATATCTTGTCATGCATTGGCTAGAATCAATGCTCCACAAACCCTCAATATACAAGGATACATTAAAAAGAAAAAGGTAACAATATTGATTGATTATGGTAGTACCCATAATTTCATCAATTACAAATTAGCAAAAGATCTCAATTGCTTTGTATATATCGCACCAGAGTTTCAAGTAATGATTGAAAATGGGAGTACTATAAATTGTTCAGGGAAATGCCATAGTATTAAGTTCAACATGGGGGAGTATTTTTCTGGATAGCCCCATGATTGCCATCCAAATGGGGGGTGTTGATGTTGTATTAGGGGTCCAATGGTTATAATCATTGGGAATAGTGGCCCTTAATTTTCAAGAATCAAGATCTTTTCATGAGTTTTTCCTCAGATGGAAAGGAAATTGAGCTTAGAGGTATCCAAGGGAAACCCTCTAAAGTATAAACTCTAATAACATGACAAAATTACTCAAAAAGGAACACCATGGTGTAGTTGCACAATTGCGCTCACTTGATGTTCAAACATCTATACCCTCTTATCCATTAAAACTCCAAATAGTTATTAACAATCATTCCAAGGTGTTTGGTGAAATGCCTAAGGGTCTTCCACCTACTCGAGATCATGACCATGTTATTCATTTGCAACCAAGAAGTGTACCACCTAACATTAGTCCCTATGTGTATCCATATGCACATAAGAGTGAGATTGAGCGCATGATCCAGGAAATGTTAGAGGCCAACATCATTCAACCTAGCCAAAAAATAATGCCTCATGGAATATGTGTCCATATTATAGACAACTCAACAAAATGACCATCAAAGATAAGCTTCATATTCCAATCATTAATGAATTATTAGATGAATTGCATGGAGTAAAATTATTTGTTAAGTTGGATCTTCGTTTGGGATATCATCAAATCATAATGAAGAAGGAAGACATTCCTAAAACAGATTTTAGAACATATGAAGGTCATTATGAGTTTTTGGCTATGCCATTTAGACTTAATAATGTACCTTCAACATTTCAAATCTTGATGAATTCTATTTTCAATCCCTTCCTTAGAAAATTTGTATTACTATTTTTTGATGACATATTGATCTACAACAAATCATGGGAAGAGCATGTACAACATGTTGACAAAGTATTACAACTATTGGAAGAGCAACAACTTTATGCAAAGCCTTCCAAGTGTGCCTTTGGGGTTCAAAAAGTGGAATATTTGGGTCATATTGTATATCATGGAGGTGTAAAAGTGGACCCTAACAAAATTAAAGCTATGAGGGAATGACCAATTCCCAAAACCTTGAAGAAACTTAGAGGATTCTTAGGGTTAACATGCTATTATCGCAAGTTTGTCAAGAATTATGGTCAAATAGCAACACCTCTAACAACATTATTAAACAAGGAATCATTTTCTTGGACCGAAGAAGCAAATAAAGCTTTTGAAAAACTTAAGGAGTCTATGTGTACTACTCCTATCTCGACCACACTGAACTTTACAAAAACATTTATTGTGGAGTGTGATGCCTCAGACCATGGAATTGGTGCAATTTTAATGCAAGAAGGAAGGCCCCTTGCCTTTGAAAGCAATCAACTTAAAGGAAAAAACTTTGTCAAACCCATTTATGAAAAATAAATTTGGCCATACTACATGCAGTTTAGAAATGACGCCCTTACCTAATAGGAAGACACTTCAAAGTAAAAATAGATCATGATAGTTTGAAGTACTTCTTGGAGCAACAATTATCTTTAGAAGAGAAACAAAAATGGGTTACAAAGATGCTATGTTATGACTTTGAAATTATCTACAAAAAAGGAAAACATAATGTTGTGGAAGATGCCCTTTAAAGGAAAGAAGAAAAAACATAAAGTTCACTATGTGTTATTTCTACTCCACGATCTGATTGGGTGGAAGAAGCAAGGATAGAATGGAAGCAAGATCAATAGGTATGCAAGATCATTCCACAACTACATGAGGCCCCAGTTCATTAAACAATTTTGTATGGAAGAATGATTTTCTATGGTATTGTGATCGCCTATATTTATGTAAGGAATCCCAAGTTAAATAGAAGGTCCTTTTGGAATTGCACACTTCTCCTATTGGAGGACATTCAGGATTCTTGAAAACATACCACAAGATCAAGAAGGATTTTTTCTCGGAAGGTCTTAAAACTGATGTTTAAAAGTTTGTATTTGAATGTTTAGTCTGCCAACAGAATAAGAGAGAAACAATCAAGACGTCAGGTCTCCTACAACCATTAGTTATACCAAGTCAACATTGGGAAGAAGTTTCAATGGATTTTATTGCAAGTTTACCCAAATCTGAAGGAAGGATTGTCATCATGGTAGTAGTGGATTGACTGACAAAATATGCCCATTTTTTCTCTCTTTCTCATCCTTTTAAAGAAAGTACAGTAGATGCAACATTCATGGAAACAATTCAAAAGCTACATGGAGTAACCAATATTATTGTAAGTCATAGAGATCCAATTTTCACTACAAATTTTTGGACTAGATTATTTTCTTATTTAGGTACTCAATCGACTCACAACTCATCTTACCAACCTCAACCCGATGGAAAAATCGAGATTGTGAATAGATCTCTGGAAGGATATCTCCATTGTTTTGCATCTAATAAATATACACAATGGGTCAAGTGGCTTCCTTTGGTGGAATGGTGGTACAACACATCCTTCTATACTTCATAAAAAATGTCCCCATTTCTATCACTTTATGAATATCATCATCAATCCATTGCATCACCCTTGAAAGGGAATACAAAGGTTCAAGTAGTGGAGGACCACTTAGGAACCAACAAGAGGTTCTCAAACTATTGAAGGACAACTTGGTTATGGCACAAAATAAGATGAAGAAACAAGCATATTGACATCACAGTGAAAGGGAATTTGAAGTGGGGGATTGGGTATTTATGAGGCTACAACCATATAAACAAATGTCCCTCAAGCAACAATAGACGGACACTAAATTAGCACCCAAATATTATGGCCCCTATAAGGTTTTGTAGAGGATTGGAAGTATGGGTTACAAATTGGAGTTGCCTCCATATTCACATGTACATCAAGTCTTCCATGTTTCTTTCTTAAAGAAGGTAATTGAAAACAATATCTGAGTCCAAACTATTTTACCATAGATTATTGAAGAAGAGAAAATCATACTAGAACTAGAAACAACCCTTGAAACAAGGATTAAGTAGCTGAGAAATCGAGCAATTACCGAGTACCTCGTCAAATGGAAGAACCTACCAGTGGAAGAGGCAACATGGAAAGATGAGTTCTTGACGCAGCCCTCCCAACCCGCAGGTCGGAAGTCCACGCACACAGGATCTTTACTCTTCCACTGGCCCGAAGAGCTCTCAACACTTGGCTCTTCTATTTCCCTTTGGGGAAATCTACACCCACAAATAACCTTGAGGAATTCCTCCTTTACACTTCGAGAGATCGGACTTTGCGATTTCGCAAATCCGGTGGTCAAGTGTCCTATCTCTCAAATCCCCGAAACCCGAAAATGGTCAACACTTGACTTTTTCCCTGTCGATTTTGGATTTCTTCTTATCGCGAGTTCGCAAGTTGCGATGTCATGCAACTCTGCTCCACGAACCCCGAAATCCCGATTCTTTATTTCTCGAAATTCTGAAATGTCAACTCTCGACACGATTCCTGACGCAGGTCCCACAACTAGACTTTCCCCCTTTTCGGGACTTCGCACTTCGCGAGTCTTAATGCAAAGATTTCGGGACTTCAATCCATGAAACCCTGAAATGGAAATCAGCAACCAAATCCAACGGCCCTTATTGGCTTGAATCTACGACTCTGCCTTTCTTGAGCTTAAACCTTTGAGAGCACTCTCCGTAACTCCCTACTCCTCCATGAGATCTGACGGCTAGCGGGACTTCACGAATTCTCCACGGAGAGTTCCGACCGTCCATTCTCCCTTCTGAGAACTTCTGTAAATTTGATAAAATGTTTTGCCACGGAACTTAACCGCTTGCAACACAACCTTGTATGATTTTATTCGACAACTGTGAAGACTCTATCCCTCCTGAGCTTTCTCCAACTCTGAGTCTTAAAGAAGATTCCTGTACACACTCCTTGTGGCAAATCCTTCAACAATTTCTCAGGTTCGCAACTCTGAGACTTTACTCGGCCTGCGCACTCCTTGCATGGCTCCTGTGTCTAACTACACTTCTAAGGGAATGAGAACAAAAGATATCTTATCTGAGCTTTCAGAGACAAACCTCTGAACCCTTTGTCAACGCACTCCTTGCGGACAATTCAACTGCACTCCTTGCAGGAACTCTTGCTCAGATAGAGAAACAATTGAAACTCATTTCCCTTACCCTCTCTCTCTTCAGATTTCAAACATTTAACAAGAAATCATACACACATAGCATAAACACCAAATGCATGACAGAAAGAGTAAAACATTCATGAGCATAACATTCAACAATACATACACAGAGAATATTCGAACACCATGAGTCTGAATCAAAGCCCTTTTTGTATTAATCCAAAACTTCTCTACATGGAATTCTTTTACACTGCTCTCTGCTTCTTCTCTTCTATGCCTATGCTCTCAATTGACATCCTTCTTCCTGTTACAATACACAATGAGGGTGTCTATATCCCGTTTCCCTCTTTCATTCTAAACTGTCTAATCTACGCATTAAATTCTATCTACTTGCATTAACTATTATAAATGCCTTCTACCTACTATGGATGAGAGTGGATCGCTCAAGGTCCTTTTACATTATACAAGTGTCCCCTCCATTTAATGATCTCATTTTCATTACATAATATTTTCAAAATTTGTGCTAGGTGCTTTTCTAGCTGTCTTTTATCTCCGTGCTGACTCGCTTGAGATGCTCCTGCATCATACTCCCTCGCTTGAAAATTTCCATGAGCTCGCGCATGGTTTGCCCATGCTTATGGATCTCTGCTTCGTTCTCCCAACTGGCATCTTCAACTGGATGGCCCTTTCCGTTTGACCAAATACTCAAAGTATTGCTTTCGCCTGGTCTTCTTGCTGACCCTTTTGTCCAGTATGCGCTCCATCTGCGGCTTTTCTGCAACTGGCATCTGCTTTCGCCACTGAACCTCTGGTTGTTCATTTCCTGTCCCTGCTTCCTCAGCTTTATAAGGGTACAAATCTGATATATTGAATATCAGAGAAATTCCGATCCCATCGGGTAATTCAATCTTGTAAGCATTTGCCCCAAACTTCTTCAAGACCTTGCATGGTCCGATTTTCTTCATTTTCAATTTATTATATGTTCCTCTCAGGAACCTTTCCTTTCTCAAATGTGCGAGGATCAAATCGCCAACTTCAAATTGAAGTTGTCTTCTATGCTGATCTGCTCTCCGCTTATAGTCCTGGCTCGAACTCTGCAATCGTTCCTTCACCCGACTGTGAAGTTCCTTCATTGCCTCTGCGAAATCTTCTGCACTAGCGCTCCTAGTCATCATCTGTTCTGAATCCCTCAGCTCCGAAATTCCTCTCGGCTGTATGCCATAGACAATCTGAAATGGACTCTGCCCCGTGCTTCTGTTAACCGAGTCGTTATAAGCAAACTCCACCTGTGGTAATATGTTATCCCATTGGTTGTGGTGTTCTGTCACCAAGCTTCTCAGCAAGTCTCCCAGACTTCTGTTCACCACTTATGTTTGTCCATCCGTATGAGGATGATAAGCCGAACTAAACAACAATTTAGTTCCCAACTTCTTCCATAAGGTCCTCCAAAAGTGTCTTACGAACTTAGTGTCTCGATCCGAAACTATGCTTCTTAGTAAGCCATGAAGTCGAATGACTTCTTTGAAAAACAGATTCGCAATGTGAGTTGCGTCACTGGTTTTCTGACATGGTATAAAATGTGCCATTTTGGAAAATCTATCCACCACCACAAAGATTGAGTCAAAGCCTCTTTGCGTTCTTGGCAGCCCCAATATGAAGTCCATGCTGACTGCATCCCACAGCCTCTCAGGTATGGGCAATGGTTGATAAAACCCTGCATTTTGCCTCGCTCCTTTTGAATGCTGACAAATCTACATCTGTCCACAAATCTTTTGACGTCTGCTCGCATTCCTGGCCAAAAATATGACTCATTCAACTTTGCGAACGTCTTGTCATGACCGAAATGCCCAGCCAATCCTCCACTGTGTTTCTCCTTCATCAAATTCTCCCTCATGGAGCATTTTGGAATACAAAGTTGATTACCTTTAAACAATAATCCTTCCTGGATCATGTATTCTGCCCATTGGCTTCTATCTCTGAGAATTGGATTCTCAACTGCTTCGTATGCCTCTTTAAAATCTGGATCATCTCTGTACATGTCCCTGAGATCATCAAAACCCAATGTTTTGACTTTGAACTCCTGCAATAGCAAACACTTCCTGCTCAAAGCATCAACAACTTTGTTAGCAGTACCAGAAATATGTTTAATCACAAAAGTGAAATTGTGCATATATTCAACCCACTTAACATGTCTTTGATTCAACTTCTCCTGTTGAGTCACAAACTGCAATGCATGATTATCATTGTATAAGACAAACTCCTTCAGGATCAAGTAATGTCTCCATTTCTTCAATGCCTGTATAATAACATAGAACTCCTTGTCATAAGTGGAGTATTTCACTTTTGCTTCATTCAGTTTTTCGCTGAAGTATGCTATCAGCCTGTCTTCTTGACTCAAGACTGCCCCTATTGCAAATCCACTTGCATCGCATTTCAATTGAAATGTCTTTTGGAAATCAGGCAACACCCGAATTGGTTGTTCCGTGATTTTCCTCTTCAACAAATTAAAACTTTTTTCGGCTTCTTCTGTCCAGTGAAAAGACTTGTGTCTCCTCTTCACTGTTTCCATCATCAGTGCACTAATTCCACTGAAATTCCTGATGAACTTTCGGTAGAAACTAGCCAATCCGTGAAAACTTCTCACCTCGAAGATATTCTTTGGTGACGGCCAATTCTTGATCACCTCCACTTTATCTGGATCCATCCTCAACTTATCTGCAGAAATAACAAAACCCAAATAAATGAGCTCTGTCTTCATGAATGAGGATTTCTTCATGTTTATCAACAACTTCTCCTGCTGTAATCTCTTCATTATTGTAGCCAAATGTTTCAGATGTTCAGCTTTTGTTTTGCTGAAAATCAATATATCATCAAGATATACGATAACAAATTTTTCGATGAAATCCTTGAGGACTTCATTCATCAATCTCATGAAAGTACTCAGCGTGTTTGTTAAACCAAATGACATAACAAGCCATTCGTATAACCCTTCATTGGTTTTGAATGCTGTCTTCCATTCATCACCTTCTCTCATACGAATCTGGTGATATCCACTCTTTAAATCAATCTTCGAAAAAAAATTTGCCCCACTCAAGCAATCCATTAGATCATCCATCCTTGGCAATGGAAATCTGTACCTGATGGTTATCTTGTTGATTGTCCTTGAGTCAGTACACATCCTCCAACCTCTGTCTTTCTTCGGACTGATTACTGTCGGAACAACACACAGACTCAAGCTTTCCCTGACCAAACCTTTGTCCAACAAATCTTGGACTTGTCTTTTGACCTCTTCATTCTCCTGTGGCATCAATCTATACGTGGCTTTGTTTGGCAAACTAGCTCCAGGTATGAGATCAATATGACGACTCAAACTTTTGATTGGTGGCAACGAACGAGGTAGTTCGTCCACTACTATGTCAGCAAACTCTTCCAGCAGTTCCTGAACCTCTTCTGGTAAATCATCTACCCTTGTGCTGGTTAAAACAATCTTTGGCTTCCTGACCATAATGAATTACGGTTCTTCCTTCTTCTTAACCTCTGTAAGAAGTTCCTTCCCACTCATGATAAGTACAGTGTTTCTTACTTTAGGTTTCACCTCCTTATCTTTGATTGGAAGCAACATGTGAGTTCTCCCATTCTTCTCTAGGGTGTATGTATTCATTCTACCATCATGAATCACATTCCTGTCATACTGGCATGGTCTACCCAGCAATAAATGACAAACATCCATAGGAATAACATCAGACCAGATCTTATCATTATATCCTCCTATCTTAAATTCAACTAAACACTGTTTAGTGACAGTTACTTGATGTCCTTTTTGTAGCCATGAAACTCTGTATGGGCTTGGATGATCAATCGTCTCTAGCTCCAACTTCTCTACCATCTCTATTGAAATGAGATTATCTGTGCTACCACTGTCCACAATGACCTTGCATACCCTGTCTTTGGTTTTGCATGCAGTCCGAAAAAGTCTGTTTCTTTGGACTGAACTCTCGACCTCTTTCACTGGTGTTAAAAGAGCTTTTCGCATCATCAACGATCTTTCGCCTTCAACATCCTCTGCTTCAACATTATGTCTCTATGCTTCAGAGATGTGAGCCTCACCACCTTCCTTCTTTTTGTCTGGACACTCATAAGACTTGTGTCCAGCTTTTCCACATGTGAAGCATGTTATTACTCCACCTCTTCCTCTTCCTCTACCTCTGGTACGAGGAAAAATATTATTATCAGCATACTCTCCTCTCTTATCAACATATTGTCTTCCCTGCCCAGCATATTTCCCTCGTTGTTTAGCGTATTTCCCTCGCTGTGAGCTTCCACCTCTCTCAATTTGAGGTTGAGGTTTCTTCCATTCTTCTTTAGGCTTCTGATTTCTATCTTGGACAACTGATTTGCCTCTGGCTTGACTTATGCCTTGGCCTTTTTGACCTTGTTTTCGACTCAGCTTATCTTCCGCCTTTAGAGCCATTTGATAAGCATCTTCCACCGTTCGGATGGTCAACATACTCATCTCATCCTGAATTTCGTATCTCAGGCCATTCATATACCTGGCAACCTTTTCGTCATTACTTTCACGATGACCTGCTCTGATGTTCA
>ML855104.1:0-20726 GCA_009831015.1 Picea engelmannii | reverse complement strand
ATCTGAAGAGAGAGAGGGTAAGGGAAATGAGTTTCAATTGTTTCTCTATCTGAGCAAGAGTTCCTGCAAGGAGTGCAGTTGAATTGTCCGCAAGGAGTGCGTTGACAAAGGGTTCAGAGGTTTGTCTCTGAAAGCTCAGATAATATAGCTTTTGTTCTCATTCCCTCAGAAGTGCAGTTAGGCACAGGAGTCGTGCAAGGATTGCGCAGGCCGAGTAAAGTCTCAGAGTTGCGAACCTGAGAAATTGTTGAAGGATTTGCCGCAAGGAGTGCGTGCAAGAATCTTCTTTAAGACTCGGAGTTGGAGAAAGCTCAGGAGGGATAGAGTCTTCACAGTTGTCGAAGAAAAGCATACAAGGTTGTGTTGCAGGCGGTTAAGTTTCGTGGCAAAACATTTTATCAAATTTACAGAAGTTCTCAGAAGGGAGAACGGACAGTCGGAACTCTCCGTGGAGAATTCGCGAAGTCCAGCAAGCCGTTAGATCTCACGGAGGAGCAGGGAGTTACGGAGAGTGCTCTCAAAGGATTAAGCTCAGGAAAGGCAGAGTCGTAGATTCAAGCCAATAAGGGTCGTTGGATTTGGTCGCTGATTTCCATTTCGGGGTTTCGTGGATTGAAGTCACGAAATCTTTGCATTAAGACTCGCGAAGTGCGAAGTCCTGAAATCTTTGCATTAAGACTCGCGAAGTGTGAAGTCCCGAAAAGGGGGAAAGTCTAGTTGTGGGACCCACGATGAGAATCGTGTTGAGAGTTGACATTTCGGAATTTCGAGAAATAAAGAATCGGGATTTCGGGGTTCGTGGAGCAGAGTTGCATGACATCGCAACTCATGAACTCGCGATAAGAAGAAATCCGAAATCGACAGGGAAAAAGTCATGTGTTGACCGTTTTCGGGTTTTCGGGATTTGAGAGACAGGACACTTGACCACCGGATTCGCGAAATCGTGAAGTCCGATCTCCCGAAGTGTAAAGGGGCAATTCCTCAAGGTTATTTGTGGGTGCAAATTTCCCGAAAGGGAAATAGAAGAGCCAAGTGTTGAGAGCTCTTCGGGCCAGTGGAAGATTAAAGATCCTGTGTGCGTGGACTTCCGACCTACAGGTTGGGAGGGTTGCGTCATTCTTGGTATCAGAGCTCAGAAAGGTTTCTTTGCTTTCTGTAGTAGGGAAAAGGAGAATTCATCGTGCCGCTGAGAAGAAAGGACAGACAAACACCCAATCCGGAAGAGGAAAGGGAGATGTCCAGAGGAAGGGGCAGGCAGATGCAGAATCTAGAAGTGGAAAGAGATCTGCATGACATACGCGTCAGAATCGTGGACATGGAAATAAAACAGAGGCGCACAACTGATGTTGGAGATATCAGTGAGTCCAAAAGCGAAGATGAAGCTGGACATGACGAAGAACAAGTCACAACGGAAGATGCAGCAAATGAACGCTTGCTTAGAGATGTTGCAAGAATGAGTGCAACAGCCAAGATGGACATTCCAGTTTATGAGGGAAATCTAGATGTAGAGGAGCTTCTAGATTGGATTAGAGATCTGGACACATACTTTGACTATGAAGATGTTGAAGAGGACAAGAAGGTCAAACATGCTATCACGAGATTAAAGGGATAGATTTTCCAAGAACGCAAAGAGGCTTTGACTCAAGAAGACAGCTTCAATTTGAAGTTGGTGATTTGATCCTCGCACATTTGAGAAAGGAAAGGTTCCTGAGAGGAACACATAATAAACTGAAAATGAAGAAAATCGGACCATGCAAGGTCTTGAAGAAGTTTGGGGCAAATGCTTACGAGATTGAATTACCCGATGGGATCGAAATTTCTCCGATATTCAATATCTCGGATTTGTACCCTTATAAATTTGAGGAAGCAAGGACATGAAATGTACAACCAGAGGTTTAGTGGCGAAAGTAGATGTCAGTTGCAGAAAATTCGCAGATGGAGCGGATACTGGACAAAAGGGTCTGCAAGAAGACCAGGCGAAAGCAATACTTTAAGTATTTGGTCAAATGGAAGGGCCATCCAGTTGAAGATGCCAGCTGGGAGAATGAAGCAGAGATCCAGAAGCATGGGCAGACTGTGCACGAGCTCATGGACAGGAGCCCATGAAAATTTTCAAGCGAGGGAGTATGATGCAGGAGCATCTCAAGCAAGCCAGCGCGGAGATAAAAGACAGCTAGAAAAGCACCCAGCGCAAATTTTGAAAATATTATGTAATGACAATGAGATCATTAAATGGAGGGGACACTTGTATAATGTAAAAGGACCTTGAGCGATCCGCTCTCGTCCATAGTAGGTAGAAGGCATTTATAATAGTTAATGCAAGTAGATAGAATTTAATGCGTAGATTAGACAGTTTAGAATGAAAGAGGGAAACAAGATATAGACACCCTCATTGTGTATTGTAACAGGAAGAAGGATGTCAATTGAGAGCATAGGCATAGAAGAGAAGAAGCAGAGAGCAGTGTAAAAGAATTCCATGTAGAGAAGTTTTGGATTAATACAAAAAGGGCTTTGATTCATACTCATGGTGTTCGAATATTTTATGTGTATGTATTGTTGAATGTTATGCTCATGAATGTTTTACTCTTTCTGTCATGCATTTGGTGTTTATGCTATGTGTGTATGATTTCTTATTAAATGTTTGAAATCTGAAGAGAGAGAGGGTAAGGGAAATGAGTTTCAATTGTTTCTCTATCTGAGCAAGAGTTCCTGCAAGGAGTGCAGTTGAATTGTCCGCAAGGAGTGCATTGACAAAGGGTTCAGAGGTTTGTCTCTGAAAGCTCAGATAAGATAGCTTTTGTTCTCATTCCCTTAGAAGTGCAGTTAGGCACAGGAGCCGTGCAAGGAGTGCGCAGGCCGAGTAAAGTCTCAGATTTGCGAACCTGAGAAATTGTTGAAGGATTTGCCGCAAGGAGTGTGTACAGGAATCTTCTTTAAGACTCGGAGTTGGAGAAAGCTCAGGAGGGATAGAGTCTTCACAGTTGTCGAAGAAAAGCATACAAGGTTGTGTTGCAGGTGGTTAAGTTCCGTGGCAAAACATTTTATCAAATTTACAGAAGTTCTCATAAGGGAGAACAGACGGTCGGAACTCTCCGTGGAGAATTCGTGAAGTCCCGCTAGCCGTCAGATCTCACGGAGGATCAGGGAGTTACAGAGAGTGATCTCAAAGGTTTAAGCTCAAGAAAGGCAGAGTCGTAGATTCAAGCCAATAAGGGCCGTTGGATTTGGTCGTTGATTTCCATTTCAGGGTTTCATGGATTGAAGTCCCGAAATCTTTGCATTAAGACTCGCGAAGTGCGAAGTCCCGAAAAGGGGGAAAGTCTAGTTGTGGGACCTGCGCCGGGAATCGTGTCGAGAGTTGACATTTTGGAATTTCGAGAAATAAAGAATCGGGATTTCGGGGTTCGTGGAGCAGAGTTGCATGACATCGCAACTCGCGAACTCGCGATAAGAAGAAATCCGAAATCGACAGGGAAAAAGTCAAGTGTTGACCATTTTCGAGTTTTGGGGATTTGAGAGACAGGACACTTGACCACCGGATTTGCGAAATCGCGAAGTCCGATCTCTCGAAGTGTAAAGGGGGAATTCCTCAAGGTTATTTGTGGGTGTAGATTTCCCCAAAGGGAAATAGAAGAGCCAAGTGTTGAGAGCTCTTCGGGCCAGTGGAAGAGTAAAGATCCTGTGTGCGTGGACTTCCGACCTACGGGTTGGGAGGGCTGCGTCAAGAACTCATCTTTCCATGTTGCCTCTTCCACTGGTAGGTTCTTCCATTTGACGAGGTACTCGGTAATTGATCGATTTCTCAGCTACTTAATCCTTGTTTCAAGGGTTGTTTCTAGTTCTAGTATGATTTTCTCTTCTTCAATAATCTATGGTAAAATAGTTTGGACTCAGATATTGTTTTCAATTACCTTCTTTAAGCAAGAAACATGGAAGACTTGATGTACATGTGAAGATGGAGGCAACTCCAAGTTGTAACCCATACTTCCAATCCTCTACAAAACCTTATAAAGGCCATAATATTTGGGTGCTAATTTAGTGTCCGTCTATTGTTGCTTGAGGGACATTTGTTTATATGGTTGTAGCCTCATAAATAACCAATCCCCCACTTCAAATTCCCTTTCACTGTGATGTCAATATGCTTGTTTCTTCATCTTATTTTGTGCCATAACCAAGTTGTCCTTCAATAGTTTGAGAACCTCTTGTTGGTTCCCTAAGTGGTCCTCCACTACTTGAACCTTTGTATTCCCTTTCAAGGGTGATGCAATGGATTGATGATGATATTCATAAAGTGATAGAAATGGGGACATTTTTGATGAAGTATAGAAGGATGTGTTGTACCACCATTCCACCAAAGGAAGCCACTTGACCCATTGTGTATATTTATTAGATGCAAAACAATGGAGATATCCTTCCAGAGATCTATTCACAATCTCGATTTTTCCATCGGGTTGAGGTTGGTAAGATGAGTTGTGAGTCGATTGAGTACCTAAATAAGAAAATAATCTAGTCCAAAAATTTGTAGTGAAAATTGGATCTCTATGACTTACAATAATATTGGTTACTCCATGTAGCTTTTGAATTGTTTCCATGAATGTTGCATCTACTGTACTTTCTTTAAAAGGATGAGAAAGAGAGAAAAAATGGGCATATTTTGTCAGTCAATCCACTACTACCATGATGACAATCCTTCCTTCAGATTTGGGTAAACTTGCAATAAAATCCATTGAAACTTCTTCCCAATGTTGACTTGGTATAACTAATGGTTGTAGGAGACCTGACGTCTTGATTGTTTCTCTCTTATTCTGTTGGCAGACTAAACATTCAAATACAAACTTTTAAACATCAGTTTTAAGACCTTCCGAGAAAAAATCCTTCTTGATCTTGTGGTATGTTTTCAAGAATCCTGAATGTCCTCCAATAGGAGAAGTGTGCAATTCCAAAAGGACCTTCTATTTAACTTGGGATTCCTTACATAAATATAGGCGATCACAATACCATAGAAAATCATTCTTCCATACAAAATTGTTTAATGAACTGGGGCCTCATGTAGTTGTGGAATGATCTTGCATACCTATTGATCTTGCTTCCATTCTATCCTTGCTTCTTCCACCCAATCAGATCGTGGAGTAGAAATAACACATAGTGAACTTTATGTTTTTTCTTCTTTCCTTTAAAGGGCATCTTCCACAACATTATGTTTTCCTTTTTTGTAGATAATTTCAAAGTCATAACATAGCATCTTTGTAACCCATTTTTGTTTCTCTTCTAAAGATAATTGTTGCTCCAAGAAGTACTTCAAACTATCATGATCTATTTTTACTTTGAAGTGTCTTCCTATTAGGTAAGGGCGTCATTTCTAAACTGCATGTAGTATGGCCAAATTTATTTTTCATAAATGGGTTTGACAAAGTTTTTTCCTTTAAGTTGATTGCTTTCAAAGGCAAGGGGCCTTCCTTCTTGCATTAAAATTGCACCAATTCCATGGTCTGAGGCATCACACTCCACAATAAATGTTTTTGTAAAGTTCAGTGTGGTCGAGATAGGAGTAGTACACATAGACTCCTTAAGTTTTTCAAAAGCTTTATTTGCTTCTTCGGTCCAAGAAAATGATTCCTTGTTTAATAATGTTGTTAGAGGTGTTGCTATTTGACCATAATTCTTGACAAACTTGCGATAATAGCATGTTAACCCTAAGAATCCTCTAAGTTTCTTCAAGGTTTTGGGAATTGGTCATTCCCTCATAGCTTTAATTTTGTTAGGGTCCACTTTTACACCTCCATGATATACAATATGACCCAAATATTCCACTTTTTGAACCCCAAAGGCACACTTGGAAGGCTTTGCATAAAGTTGTTGCTCTTCCAATAGTTGTAATACTTTGTCAACATGTTGTACATGCTCTTCCCATGATTTGTTGTAGATCAATATGTCATCAAAAAATAGTAATACAAATTTTCTAAGGAAGGGATTGAAAATAGAATTCATCAAGATTTGAAATGTTGAAGGTACATTATTAAGTCTAAATGGCATAGCCAAAAACTCATAATGACCTTCATATGTTCTAAAATCTGTTTTAGGAATGTCTTCCTTCTTCATTATGATTTGATGATATCCCAAACGAAGATCCAACTTAACAAATAATTTTACTCCATGCAATTCATCTAATAATTCATTAATGATTGGAATATGAAGCTTATCTTTGATGGTCATTTTGTTGAGTTGTCTATAATATGGACACATATTCCATGAGGCATTATTTTTTGGCTAGGTTGAATGATGTTGGCCTCTAACATTTCCTGGATCATGCGCTCAATCTCACTCTTATGTGCATATGGATACACATAGGGACTAATGTTAGGTGGTACACTTCTTGGTTGCAAATGAATAACATGGTCATGATCTCGAGTAGGTGGAAGACCCTTAGGCATTTCACCAAACACCTTGGAATGATTGTTAATAACTATTTGGAGTTTTAATGGATAAGAGGGTATAGATGTTTGAACATCAAGTGAGCGCAATTGTGCAACTACACCATGGTGTTCCTTTTTGAGTAATTTTGTCATGTTATTAGAGTTTATACTTTAGAGGGTTTCCCTTGGATACCTCTAAGCTCAATTTCCTTTCCATCTGAGGAAAAACTCATGAAAAGATCTTGATTCTTGAAAATTAAGGGCCACTATTCCCAATGATTATAACCATTGGACCCCTAATACAACATCAACACCCCCCATTTGGATGGCAATCATGGGGCTATCCAGAAAAATACTCCCCCATGTTGAACTTAATACTATGGCATTTCCCTGAACAATTTATAGTACTCCCATTTTCAATCATTACTTGAAACTCTGGTGCGATATATACAAAGCAATTGAGATCTTTTGCTAATTTGTAATTGATGAAATTATGGGTACTACCATAATCAATCAATATTGTTACCTTTTTCTTTTTAATGTATCCTTGTATATTGAGGGTTTGTGGAGCATTGATTCTAGCCAATGCATGACAAGATATCGTTGGAGTAGTCTCTTATAGATCCAGATCTTGTGGCGGGTCCAATTCTCAATCTTCTTCCTCTTCACAATCTATGTAGAATAATTTATTCTCACCGCATTTATGCCCCTTACTGTACTTGTTGTCACAATTGAAATATAGTTATTTTTCTCTTCTTTCATCCATTTGTTGAGGTGTCAACTTTGTCGGTTGAGGTACGCTTGTCTTATGAACCCCAAAACTATCTCTGCTTCCCGTGTATGCTCCAATGGTAGACTTGTGTGTAGCCTTATTTTTGGCTTGAATATGACGAGCACATTGCATAGCTTCCATAATATTTGTAGGATGTCTTAAGAAAAACTCATGTTTAATGTCTTGATTTAATCCACCCATGTAAGCTTCCAACAATCGTTCATCACTTATGTCATCCACCCCTTTGGCCAGTACTTGAAATTTTGAATTATAATCTTCAATATCACCTAAGTTCTTGACTCTTGTCAATTGACCGAAGTAGTCCTGTTCCCACACTTTCCCATATTGTGCTTCTAAGTCTCTTGTAAATAAACCCCAAATATAATGATAAAGAGGGGGCTTCCTTTTAGCTACCGATTGATACAATTGATATGGTTTTATCTCAAATTAGTTCAAGGTTGCTATGTGAATCCTTTTCTTATCATCCATAATATTATGTAATTCAAAATATTGCTCTATTTGGTTCACCCAAGTAAATACCTTTGTTCCATTAAACTTCTTCAATTCAATCTTGGGAAAGTTGAATTTAGGACCCCCACCATAATTAACCCCACTATTAGAGTTAAATCCACTTGAAAATTGTTTATTATTGACAAGTTGTTCAACATGAATACTACCTTTGTTTTCATGGGTTTCTTGCATTTTGATATCTCCTTTAGGGATTCTCTCATCTAGAGCTTGAAAGATCATGGAAGACATGGAATTTTGCAATTCCTTCATGGATATTTGTATTTCTTCTTTATTTTCATCCATCTTCTTTTTCATGTCATTCTTATTTTCTTCCATCTTCTTATCCATCTTATTTTCCATTTCAGCCATATTTCTTTTCATAGTTTCATCCATTTTATGTTTATTTGTTCCCTATTTCCAGTGATCCTCTTTTCCATCTGGTGATAAATCTCTTCGATTTCATCTCTAGTCAGGGTTGAGCTCTATGGAGGTTTAGTTGGTGAAATAAATTTTGGAGGAGCTTTTGGAGCCATGTGAGAAAATAATAATTCTCCTTTTTTTCCTCTTTATTACAAATTTTGAATCACCAAAAACAAATATTTCAATAAAAACAATTATTCTAATTGTAAGTTATATACCTTTCAAGCCCTTAATTTGGAGTCCGTCCTCCTAGTCGACTTTCCTTTTGATGCATTTCTGAAATTTCAACCCTTCTGAGTCGAAAATTTCAACCTGTAGCATCAATCATGGTTGAGCTCTATGAAGGTTTAGTTGGTGAAGTAAATTTTGGAGGAGCTTTTGGAGCCATGTGAGAAAATAATAATGCTCCTCTTTTTCTTCTTTATTACAAATTTTGGATCACCAAAAATAGATATTTCAATAAAAAATTAAGCCAATTGTAAGTTATGTACATTTAAAGCCCTTAATTTGGAGTCCGTCCTCCTAGTCGACCTTCCTTTTGATGCATTTCTGAAATTTCAACCCTTTTGACTCTGAAATTTCAGCATGTAGTACTCTGAAATTTCATCTTGTAGTACTTTAAAATGGCTTCTCTACAATGCCACAGGTTTGACCAAAATTGGATGTGCCAAGTGAAAGTTAGGGTAACTTTCCCAAACCTTGTTGATTTTTGGCCTTTATGAGAGAGTGAACTTGTACAGAATGCCACACATCCAATATTTAATACATGATTCTAGAATTTGTACTAAAAATACTATGGATTGTCCTCTTTCAAATGCTATTGGTCTCACATAATTTGTATTTGTGTTGAAGAAGATATGATTTTTTTACCCAGAACATGTGTTTGAGACTAATTATATGACTAGTCAATAAACCCTATCTTCCACAAGGTATATATCTGAAAGTATAATGACCCATAATCTAAAATTTGAACCACAGGTACCTTGAGACGTCTTCTAAATAACCTCCAAATTTTTCTTTTGAAGCGTTCCGAAAAAAAATTTATAGCAAAAATGCCAAGATAGCTTGCTTGAAGAAGCAAAACCCTAGGATCGATGCTCTTATACCAAATGTTATGATCCAATGCCTTAAAAATGATACAAATTCTACGAATACAGTCCACTTCAAGGGGGAAACCTCATTTTACAATATATCCAATTCAGAATATAATATGAGATGTGATAAGATGATCCTAAGACTAAGTCTACTTGGTATATATATAAGACAAATGGTACAATTATAATGAAAGGCTACCATGAAGGGTTCTAGCCAACATACAATTATAATACTATAAATGTAATAATTCAATATCTAGGGCTTAATAAGGGGTTTTACACATAAAATGGGGCTTTGTCTCGGTCTTAACAATTTCCTTATAATCGCTATAGTTTGTAAATATGTTTTAATGAGTCAAGCATTGAAGTATCTTAGGTGATTTACCTAGTGAAGCATAATTTCAATATAGTCGTTGTAGTTTATAAATATGTTTTGGCGAACCAACCATTAAAAATATATGCAAGTTGATTTATACCCATGTAAATTATTTTCTTGGGAAATATTTCGACCCAATTGAATATAACCACATGATGAACCCAAACCTAAAAATATTTTCTCAATCATTATAAAATGGTTTTTATAAGGAGTGGCTTAAGAACATGACGTGACTGTAAAATGTTTTTTATAAGGAGTGGCTTAAGAACATGAGGTTACTATGCAAGTTAGTGTAGACATTGTTTCTGGTAGCCTTTAGGTTGTTAAATATCCACATGTCAATGTGTTATTAGTCATTGACATTGAAAGTGTCATATCCCACATTTTTAAAGATTCCCAATGCATGGTCCTCAAGTCTAATGGTTTTGCAAGTGAGTTATACAAGGACACATGGGATTTATGGATCTTAACTTATAAGTTTTTAAATATATAATTAGCATACCCCCTAAACGGGCGAATGAGAATGCCGAAGTAATGTAAGGAAAGTTTTTGTATTAATGTTATTAATTGGAATCATAAAAATACTGCAATTATAATAATCTTATTTGAAGTTGATTCACTATTTTTTTTAAATTGTTTGTACATTTTGAAAATAAAGAAAATAAATTCCATATATTCTAAGTTAAATTCTATAATTCTATAACTAAATGTATGATCTTTAAGTTATGAATTTTATTAATCAATTTATTTATTGCTTTCATTCAAACACTTAGAATACATCTTATTTGGACATTTGATCTTTGTTGATTGTTGTGACTTCCATATTTAATAAAATAAAAAACACTCTAAATTGGATATTATCTCAAACTGCTATGTAATCACTTATAGTGCACCTTACATAATGTTGTGTACTATCTATATGGCTAGGTTAGTGATTTTCAAAGTTTTCACTTCATTCAAATATTTATTTCCCCAAGGAGTCAAATGCCTTAATGATGTGCAACATTTAATTTTCATTGCTTTTATTTATTCCCATTAATTACTACTTTTCACATTAGACCAAAAGGTGTTTGAATCATGCAACAATAACAATAAACATATGGAAGTAGAATGTATCAAACTAAGTTAGGATGAGTGAGAATTAAAAACAATTAACCATGTTTAATGAGGTTTTGAGAATTGGAATGTTAAACATACTTCATATCTTTGTATTTGTTAGACATTTTATATTTTTGCTATTGATGAGGATTTCTAAATAAATTTTATGCTTATAATATTCACTTATCTTATCTTCAGTGAGTCCTTGTAGCATTGAAAATCACATCGTTAGGCCCTCCACCTCTAAAACTACCACCACCACCACCACCAATCTTGCATAAAAATATGTGTTCATGGATGGATAGGATAAGATGTACATGTATCCATTTTATTTTCCATGCAAAATGACCCACACATCTCAAAACAATTTAGAATAAGATGTGCATGTATCCATCTTCCCTTCCATGCAAAATGACCCACACATCTCTATTGTTCTATTTTTGAGTTCGTACAACATTGGAATGATAATGCTGGCAACGTAATGACCAAATCTATAATGCAACTAAAACCAACTATTTACCACTATTTTACATATGCAATACTTAGAGTTGTGCTAGGTTGATATCTCAAATTTGGAATAGGAAGGTTTTATATTTTTATTTGTTGTGGATTGCATGATATAGCTCAATATAACAAACAAGTTTTTAGAATGAATGCTTAAAAAAGAAGTGAAATGGTATTTTAGCACAAGTTTTACTTATTCTTTGGTTGATTTGTTGACATGTGTATACCCATTGTAGTTTTTAAAATTTATATAGCAATATGTATATGTAGAAGTTTAATATAACAATCATAGTAGGTGTTCATCATTGAGGATTCAAGGAATGCCATGTTTTAAGAGAAGATAATAGTGATTACAATATTTTGATGATTATGTCTAATAACTTTAATATGAGAACATCCTTCAATAGCTTCAACATTCATAGGTATATGGAAATTGACTCAACAAATATAGCCTAAATTACTACCATTTTCTATCAAATTGTAGTAATGATAAATGGACCTATGAAAAAAATAGATATGATAAATACAGACATACGAAACAAATATAAAAAGATGAACATATTAAAAAAACAAATGAAGATGATCCAAGCAAATATAACCTAAATTACTACCTTTTTCTATCCACCTATAAGAATGGCGGTGCCAAATACAACCATTACTATCTGCGGCTCAAAAATTAATAAAAAATGCAAGACCGTTAATCGCCACAAAATGCTATTTAATAAACGCTTTAAGCTCGCAACCACCCATGGGCTACAAAAGTGGAAACATACGTCATTTTCTTAATACCCAGTGAACATGTAACAAATTGAAATAAAAAAAACAATAAAAAAAATTATTTTCAAATCTAAGCTTAGCTATATGAAATTAAATATAAACACTATACTGAAAAAACATAGCATAGATGCATATGTACACAATGGTGACAAAAAGGTACCTATAAATAATCATGATTTGGTAATATTACAAGCAACCACATGTTACATGTTCTTGCTAAATGATTAAAAAGTTATTAATACACAACTATTAACAATTCAATAAAGAACAAAAATCTATTAATTAAAAAACAACATTACCTATTCCTATAAATTATTCTAGGGAAACCATAGCTATATAATATTTCTTTCTCAGATACATATATGCAATTTTCTTTTCTTTTTCACATATATGATTCTTAAACAAATTTGCCAAGTCTAATTCAATCCTATTTATATATAGGATTCCATATGAGAATAACTAATGAGGAATTATCATAATAGATGTTCATGGATGGTATAGATGGCTTACTCAATAAATTATTAATAACAAAGAAGTAGCAGGAGAATTCAATGTTGTTGCTCCGTTATCCCCTTTGATTTGATCCCTGATTCCTTTTCACCCTTCCCAATAAAGGCCATCATAATAAATATAAGGTGCATTAGAGGCATAAGTAGTTTTAGAGACATAACATGGAAGCCGAAAATCAACAAAATAAAGTCTAATTTATTAAATTGTAATTATGGTTGTGAGGGTTTGGTTGCACCCCGCAATAAGATAATAATTAGTTAATAGTTATGGTTGTGAGGATTTGGCTACATTCTGTAATAAGATTTTAAACTCATTTTAGTATGGAAAATGTTTATATAAAAAAAATTGTATATTTTTATTAACCTTATATTTAAGGTGAAGAATTGTAAATATTTACAACAAAACATGAAGCTAATAACATTCCATTGTGAATCCATTGCCATGTCTTTAGTACAACAAAGGGATAATGATAATGAATAATAAATTACCAATTAATAATTAATTTTAAATTTTTAATATAAAAATGGTTTGTCTTTTTTAGAAGACTTGCATTCATTAAATTTCCCAAGATGTAATAATCTTTGTTAGCATATAAAAAAATGATTTTAAGAAATAATCTTTGTTTTTGAAAATTGTATTATCTTTTTCATTTGCCTTCATGACATTTATACATTTCTAAAAGGCCTTGTTTAATTGTTCTAACTTTTTTCATGGGAATCCTACAACATAAATATGCATAAAATCACTATTTTTTGTTGTTTAAAATCCATTTTTGAATGCATAAATGGATTCAACATGTTGAAAAACCCTTGGGGCACTCAGATTATATAGAAACAATCACTCAAATCTCCAGATCTAATAATTTTTGCCGAATTTCGAAAATGTCTCGGGAAAATATCGCTGAAGAAAAATAATTTCCTAGAACGTTTAGACTACGGCTTTTTAAAATTGTTTTTATGACATAACACCCCTCTCTTAGTAACATCTCAGTAACATCTGTAGGTGCCATGAGAGACACCAAATGACTTTAACGTGTTGTCACGTTAGAGAGAGCGAAATACAACCATCTCTCATTAACAATGTGTAGGTGCCATCAGAGTACCTTAAGGTACTGTCACATTAGAGAGAGTTGGCCGAAATGTTTGTTGACTATATTAGTGCTCATTAAACCTCATAATTTAAGATCGAATAAAAAAAGACGGTAGAGATGATCTGTGCAAATTCCTTACCGAAGAACAACCCCAAAAATATTTACGTATTTTAGGGCCAAGCAAATAAGGAGGAGTTGGGTAGTGAACATTAACACTGATAAGCTAATTGGATAGTTAAGTTCACTTCGAGTTGGCTTCACAATTACTTCTAGTAAAAGAATTTCAGTTTGATTTGGTAAAATCAAACAACATTCCCTAAATTTACACTTAAATTATGAAAGTGAATCAATTTGAGAAGTTGTTCCGAGAAAAATAACTTGTTACTTGTATATGAAATTATTTTTATCTTAACTTAATCCCCTTCATTTCAACTTGATTTTTTAAAATAAATATATACATGTGACGAATATATAACAACATTAAACAACAAATAAAAAAATAATAACAAGAAATCAATATGTAACAACATCAACAATAGATAGAGAATAATAAGGAGAAATAACAAAAAAAAACACTATCAAACACAATAATCTTTTATCAAATCAAGCTTCTTATTACGTGAGTTTCTCTCCATCTTTAATTATAAATACATAATTTTTACTCCGTCTCCCTCCATCTTATATTATAAATAAATAAAATATATATCCTAAAGTGAACACTAAAATTTAAGTTCACTTGTAAAGACACAATTAAACAGTTATATTAACACTATTTTAAACATCACCCAAAAATAAATATATTAAAAATTAAAACATCCCTCAAATGCGCGGTATATAGATATAATTTTTTATAATTTCATAAATTCCACTCCATTCTATTAATTTCATAAATTTTGTTCCCACATAAACAAGTTATTTACCAGATTTTGCAAATTCCAATAATAAAATTATGTGATGTATGTGATGCACTGTATTTTTAAGTTTATAAGATTTTGTCAAATTTAAGAATAAATTTATGTGAACTAAATATAGTTGTACGTTTTCTATGATAATATGTGTCTAGACTGTACTGACATGTCTTAAATGTTGCACAGAGCTCTCTGCCTGAAGCTCTTCATTGTGAAACAGATTGATACTGCTTTATGACTTGTGCAAATTAGAAATAGATTGAGACCACGATTCGCTAGCCCGATTCGGATTGTTATTGACCTTTCTGCAATTTAAGCAGATTTCTCTGCTCGTTCATGTTAGAGGACCTATGTTTCCCATGTTGATCATCGAGTTGGAGAAGTTGAAGAAAAAATCGGTTTGACCACTACTGTAATCAGTCACGATAGAAATCCTGCTTGCCCAGGCCGTGGAAGCAGTTCTTGATTTGACTGTAGAAGCCCCGTGTTATTTTGGAGATTACCGAAGTAGTTGTTGTCAAAGGTATCTAGAGTGGTTGTTCCAAAGCAAAACTAGTGTGCAACTGGAAAAACTTACAGAGCAGAGAAAGCTTATATCCAAGTTCGAAGTTCAGAACAACTTGAGGGAGAAGTCATTTTGTTTACTTAACAATGTTTTTGTTTCCAATACTCAGCGGAGGAGACCACATCCTTTACGGGATTGATATCCTTAATTCCAAGATGTCATACAATAGATTCGATGGGCAAGTCGCAGGTCTTATTCAAAAAGTTCTTGAGCTCTATTTGTTGGGACAACGAAAGCCCTAAAAAGGAGAAAAATCCCATCTATGAGCAGTACTTGAACATACTCAATAATGGTGTTGCATTGGTGAAAAAGTACAAAAATACCAGTTGTTTTAACTCATATATGCTTCTCAAATCCACTAGCTTGAGAAGAAGATCATTGACTTCATTCGGTACCAGTACTAGATGTATGTCCAATTAAGTCTCGATGTTATGAATTTCATAAAAGAGCTGAAGAGCCTTCGTCAACTATGCCCAAGCTCACCATTGATCCTTAGAAGAATGTTGTGATGCTACAACAAATGGGCTCAGATGATATGTTTAATGGAGGTTTGGATGATTCTGCAGACAAATATATGGAAGGGAGTCGGTTGATGCACTCAGTTGGTTGATACACTCAACTGCCATAACCTAGACCAAGTCGATTGATGCACTCAACCACAACCACCGCAACTTGGACTACCTAGATGTTCGTGTGGAAGATGCATAACAACCTCAATAATAAATCCCTCGAACCAACGATGAGGATTACTCAAGCACTGAATGCAGTTGGTTAAATCTCTCCCATCCAGATTGAAGCAGGGGAAAGGTGATCATGACAACAAATACCACTCTATCGAAAAAGAAAGTAAATGAACAAACATCAAAGGATCTATCCCAATACAAACCGTAAATGAAGTAAAGAAACAAACAACAAAAGACCTAAATGATAAGTGACAAGTAGACAAATAAAGTGGTTTTCGAAATAAAATCCTATCCCTAAGATATAACTTTGAAATAATTATAAATTAGTGAATGAATTAGCTTATAAATAAAAGGTGAGTAAGGGAGAAATTTGTCTCTTTGTGTGACATGGTCTGCCATGAGGGAGTTGAGACAAACCAAAAGCACAACCATACAAACAGAAAACTGACTGAAGGTGGATGACGGCAAAAGCAAAGGATACCTGTTAACAACGTTGCTTGTTTCACTCTAAGCCTGTCCCTCCGTCTGTTTGTTACAGCAAAAGCGAGGAAGAAGGGAGGTGTGGGGCAGGCTTTTTGCTTTTTGTATGTAGCCGTTGGATGGGTGGATACTCGCTCAGGGCTGTGCCTTCTTCCTCCCTCGCCCCTCTATTTAATGTCATCCATTCGTCACCACATACGTTATACATTTCTGATTTCTGAGAGAGAGGAGATGATTCTTTGAATTCATATCATGCTCAATGTCTCATCCTTATTTTTGGATTTGAGTGTATTCAATTTCATTTTTCAAAACAGCTTGCCCTTTCTTTTAAATTTTTGGATCTCTTATTTCGTTTTTCCTTTTGCACATTTGGCTGTGTAAATGTTACGATGTGTTTCTATTCAATTGATGCGGTTTGTTGTTCTTTAATTTAAAATTTATTCTGTTCATTTCTGTGTCTACCAGTCTTCTGAATGTTTCCCTGGGATGGGATGGGAAAGGGTTTCTGGATTGTTTTGTCATTTATTTCTCATTGATTGAGTTTTCTCAATATTTGAAAGACCAGAGATACATATTTGCAGCTACTGGTATGGTATCCCACTAAAGATCTGAGAACCACGCTAGCAATTCCCGAGGACATCGGTCAGCCAGCCTTCAGGTAAACAAGTTTCATATTTTGTAAAATGGAAGGGTTGGGGAGGACTCAAGGTGTAGGCTGATAAATCTATGTTTCCTTGCAGTGATTTCGTTTGCCCAAGCAGTGACAGTGTACAAGGAGATGAGTTGAGCTCTTGGTTCTGGTTATGTTATGCCAAACTTCGTTATGTTATGAGTTCTTGCTGCTGTCTGTCTGATTTCCTCAGCGTCCAGACGACACGATACCCTACGACCATGGATGATGCAGAACTACGGATTCCTTACGATTTGGGTTTGGGGTCTGCTGGCGAAACCGATGAGGAGAACAAATGATGACATCGCCCGGTTAAATGATGGTGAAAACTACACTGCCAGCAGAATGTTGATATCTTCGCGGTTCTCACAATAGCTACGAGTCTTCCTGGACCCTGGGCACTGAAAGATGTAGGTAGTTTGCTTCTTCTTTCTCATGGGTTTTGGATAGCTAGATGAATACCATGTGTATAAGCTCCATTCAATGCAGACTTGTTTTCTTTCGTTACGATAAAAATGGTTTTGAGTAGGTCAGATACTCATAAATACAATCAATTAGATTTAGGTATAACATAGCGGTTTTCAAACTCATATGGAGAGGGCTATGCATATTTGAATTAAACATGTTCTTCAATATTTAAAGATAGGCAATAAATGTATAAAAAGCATTCTATAGTTTTTCTGCTACTGCCATTCATACTCGAGTATATTATTTTTTGTAAAGTGAGTATATTATTTTTTGTTACTTTTACTATGTTAGTAATGCCATAATATCTTATCAGCTTACAAGGCATACCTTAGTTAAAGGATGGCAATGTGGGTCTTAAGACAATCAGACCTGCAAATCTTTAAGTGAACAAACCGAACTTAACATTTATTTCTAGAAAAGAAGAACGACTAGTTTGATCCTAAAGTCAAAATACTTGGACTAATCTCTTTAGGGTATTACTCTACCTCTTTTTCTTTCATTTCATGGGAAGTGTGAAGTGAAAACTACTCACTTTAGTGATTATTTTAGTGTGTTGTTATTTTTTACTAAAGTGTTAGTTATCACATGGTATTTTTATTTTTTTTAAACCATGGGAAATTAGTAATTTATTACAGTGATTTAGGTTAGGTCTGGGATTAAACCTACTGGTTACCACTATAACCCAAGAGTATATTCAACAATAGCCCACAAGCCAGATATACTAATAACTTGTGACTTAGCAAGAGCTGAGGTGTCCCACCTGAGGGCATCTACCCTTCTAGCCTTATGACAATGGGCCTACATGTCACTTTGCTTGAATTGACCTGGGTGGGGAGGATAGCAATCATGCTACCCAACCACCCAAGCTAAACCCATGTAACTATGACATAGTATCTTATAAGCTAACAAGGCACACCTTAGTTAAAGGATGGTGATTTGGGTTTTAAGACAAGCTGACCTATAGATCTTTTAGTGTACAAACTCAACTCAATCTTTTTGTAGTTTTATCAGATTTCTAGAAAGGAAGAATGACTAATTTAGTCCTAGACTTGAAATACTTTGACTATACTATCTTAGAGTATTGCTTTACTTCTTTTTATTTCATTTCACATAAAGTGTTACAAGTGTTTTTTTTTTTTTTTTTCCAAACTTGGAGCCAAAACCATGACTTACCTAAACCTAAATGTAATAACTAGAATACAAAGGTACTTGTTCAGACAAAGGGTTTACAACTTTACACAGATTGCAAAATTTCTAGTGCTCTTCTCTGATTCTCACAAAATAATATTAGGCTTGAAAATTTTAATGCATTGCATTGCTAGTAGTATTGTTTATAGTACTTTTGGAATTCTTTAAAATAGACAAAACTGTCAAATTGTAACCCTAATTTAATTTAATCTGATTCGTTGAAAATTTTAATGCATTGCATTGCTAGTAGTATTGTTTATAGTACTTTTGGAATTCTTTAGAATGGACAAAACCGGCAAACAGTAACCCTAATTTAATCTAATCTGATTCATTGAATTGTGTGGTATTTGGAAAGGGCATTGAGTATGGAAAGTGGAATACCAACAAGGAAAAATAATCTCACCAACACTAGAATCCTATGAATTCAAATCTTAAAGCAAGAGAGCTATTAGGAAACTGAATTCCCATACCATAAATATGCTTAAATTGGTCACCAAGGATGAAGATTGTTCTTTTATGAATAAGAAGAGCAGCAAGTACATTGATATGAGAAATATCATATTGACTTCACATTCCCAAAAAATGTCTAAGGGGATACGCAGATCAAGCCTCAAGACTCCTGTCCACTCACACTACTTGAAGAAAATCTCCAAGAAAACAACATGAGGGACTTCAACTAGCTCCAACACTCAATGATCGCTAAAAGACTAAATTTCATAAGCGAGGTAGGAGATAAGAAGCAAGTGATAACTCAAGGTACCTGTGGCTTGCTTCTTGGAGCTCCACCTTCTTAAATAATTCAGGCTTAGTCTATTTTTTTACTTCAGTAAACAAAATCTCTAGAGTCATAATTAGCTGCCATTCAAGGTCAGCTCGAACACTTTCAACATTAGAAAAAGAGTTATGCGCCTAGGGTTAGTGGACTTATTCTTATCCACTCATGCATAACTCTGGTCACAAGCAACGGCCTACTTTTGCCAAAAATAGGAAACCGACAATACCAGAAGCTCCATAAAAAACACTCACACTATCTACCAGTGGTGCCAATGTGCCCAATCTAAAAGAATAATTGCTGAAAAAAACCACATCTCATCACCCAAATCATGCTTTAGAGGAACGCTCAAGTGTGCTAGAGATAGAAGATGCTGGCTTCCACGAGAACATGCCAACAAACCCCTGTTATGCAGCGTTTCTCATAAGGTGAAAAAAAGATTTGAAAGCTGCTGCAACTCACTCCCAGAAAAACACCTAAACTTAAGTGAACTGAAGTGACCTTCTCCTTAAAATAGATAAAAGCTCATATGTCACATCTTCATAAAGAACCTGCTAATTCATTAAAACATCACAAGATAACACAAAGCTCTTCTGGAACAACAACTAAAAATAGGTCCCATGTATGCCTTTCACTAGATGAAATACACTGAGATTAACTCTTACACAATGCCTTGTTTAGACCTTAGAACAGATGGAAACTTCCCTCAACAAAGGGCCTAAATAAGGAGTAAAGATGGGACCCATCTCCAACTTTAATCAATATTCAAGCTATTAAGATGAAAATTATCTTTTTTTCTCATAAGGTGAAAAAAAGATTTGAAAGCTGCTGCAACTCACTCTCAGAAAAACACCTAAACTTAAGTGAACTGAAGTGACCTTCTCCTTAAAATAGATAAAAGCACATATGTCACATCTTCATGCAGCATGGAGATCCATAAAGCACCTGCTAATTCATTAAAACAACACAAGATAACTCAAAGCTCTTCTGGAACAACAGCTAAAAATAAGTCCCATGTATGCCATGCCTTTCACTAGATGAAATACACTGAAATTAACTCTTACACAATGCTCTTCTGGAACAACAGCTAAAAATAGGTCCCATTTATGCCATGCCTTTCGCTATATGAAATACACTGAAATTAACTCTTACACAATGCCTTGTTTAGACCTTAGAACAGATGGAAACTTCCCTCAACAAAGGGCCTAAATAAGGAGTAAAGATGGGACCCATCTCCAGCTTTAATCAATATTCAAGCTATTAAGATGAAAATTATCTTTGTCGATCGACAATTCCCTTCTTTTGCTAAAGATTCACCTCATCAAAACGCCTAGAGTAGGGTTAAAGCTAGCGCCTCACTCTAGGCAAGACACCACCTTGTTCACTCTAAATTTAGCGTGAGGAAAATATCTAAAACAAAGATGACTT
>ML855103.1:34332-48872 GCA_009831015.1 Picea engelmannii | reverse complement strand
TTATAATTAAAGATAACATCTTTAAATTAAATAATTTAAACATGTTATAATTAACATTTTAATTTAAACTTTACTTTAACCCTAAGACAAAAACAACAAAACCCCAAACCAACACAAGCAAGGGTAAAGGAGGGTTTAGGTGGGGTAGCTTGGTGGTAATACTTGTCCATTCATATTCAAGGTGACCTTATTAACTTTATCATCATTGCATATGGAATACATCCCTTATGTGGTCATACCCATCTTCAAGGAGGGTCATATACCAACAAGGTCCCTGATCGAAGATCAAGTTGCCCCAGAACATTTCTGGGGTCTTATCCACCAAGGTGCAAGACCAAGGATCAACCCATGCCCCAGGCATGGGTACCTTGGACCATGTCCAGGGGCCCTAGACATATCTAGGGGCTTTAACTGCTTGGTCCCAGACCAAGAACCGCAGTCATATACTAGGGGCCCTCTCAGGGGTCTTTATTGCTTGGTCCTAGACCAAGAACCCCAGTCATATACTGGGGGCCCTAACAAGGGTCTTTTGCCATGGCACTGACTGTTTGGTCCCAAACCAAGTACCCCAGGAGTGCACCGGGGGCCCTAGATCTCAGCTAGGGTCTTTTCCATCCTCCCGGAGAATGGCTCTTGCAGCTGCTATAAATTTAACATGGACAATGGAGAGAAGTATAACTCCAATGACTTCGACTCTTTTTGCAGAAAAGTAGGGATCACGAAGGAGTTAACAGTACCTTACAACCTGCAGCATAATGGTGTTTCTGAAAGAAGGAACAGGTCCAGAGTAGAGACTGCTAAGTCTATGATTCATGACTTAGATTTGCCCAAGTTCCTTTGGATAGGAGCATGTCATACTGTAGTCTACATACTGAACAGATGACCTCACAAGGTGTACAGGGACATGGCTCCAAAGAAAGCCTTCACAGGGGAGAAATCAGATGTTTCTCATGTCAAGTTGTTTGGGAGTCTGGTTTACATTCATGTTCTAGAGGAGAAGAGGATGGAGCTTGAACCCTCCAACATGACGGGTATTCTAGTCGACTACAGTGAGTCCTCTAAGGCTTAGAAGATCTATGTTCCATCTTAGAGGAAGATAATAGTAAGCCAGGATCTTAAGGTTGAAAAGGATGCAAGGTCTTCCAGGTCCCTAGAGCTCCCAATAGTGAGTGATGATGAGAGAACGCCTGCTGCTCCAAGTATTGACCCACAAGTTTCAAGAAGTTAAAGTTCAAGTTACACAGGTTCCAGTACAGGTGCAGAGACAACGTTACCACCCAAAACAACCAAGAGGCCGAGGTGGTTTACACAAACATTGCAGGAGGCAGAGAAGCAAGTTGGTGCTCCAAAGACTTATTTTCGAGTAAACTATCCTCCTAAGAAATTTCCCACTTATATTGCATTGATGGCTTCATCATCGATGCAGAGCCTTCTAGTTATGAGGAGGCAACAGGGGTGCAGGTATGGCAGGATGCCATAATGGAGGAGCACTACTCCATTATGAAGAATGATGTGTGGGAGATTGTGCTAAGACCAAGAGGGACTCCTAGAGAGAGGGGGTTGACTATGAGAAGACCTTTGCTCCAATTGCTAGGTATACATCTATCAAGACCATTATGTCTTTAGCATCTATTTTTGGTTGCCAACTATATCATATGGATGTTAAGACAGCCTTCCTTAATGGCCTGATTGAGGAAGAAGTATACATTAATCAGTTGAGAGGGTTTGAAGTGCATGAGCGAGATACCCACGTATGCAGATTGAAGAACGCCCTTTATGCGTTGAAGCAAGCATCCCGTGCTTAAAACTTCAGGATTAATGAGTACCTGTTAGTTTTGTGCTTCACCAAAACTGTTGTAGATGCCATTTTTATTATTTAATGGATCTGATCTGCTTGTTTTGGTCCCTATATGTAGATAACCTGTTACTTACAAGGAGTTCAGAGAAGCTTATTGCAAGGTGCAACACTGATATTGCACAAGAATTTGACATGAAGAACATTGGATTGATGCTGACATGAAGGAATCTTTTAGTGCAAAGTTTGTTTACCAAAGTCTAGAAAATATAACACTCCTGAGGGTCTCCGACGTAGATGGGTACCTAGAGATTGTGATCTATGCCCAAGCACCATGGAAATTTTGAAAATCACTTGCTTAATGCAAATTCAGAATTTTCATCTCAACCTTGAAATTCCCCAGATCTATTTCCTGTGTACTTTCAGCCTTGGGGGTGGATCTGAAATATAAATTACAGCATTAAATATTTCACTTCAATCCAACCAAATACATAAGGCAACCAAAAAAAATAAACATTGAACCACTATACTTCAAGGGAACAATGTTTCCAGCACTTAGGGTACAAATCCCAACATATAACAGATCTGAAAATTTCTTAATTACAACAAATTTATTACCGCCATAAATCTGCCCACTTAGCTTCTATATGTTTGTCAAATCACTCAACAAAATCAGCTAACTGTTCATGATAAATCAGCATACCAAACAGCCCTATAAACTACTCTTCACCATGAGATTATAAGCTAAAAATCAGATCTGCAACTACACAAAGTTTGGACAGAAAAGCACCCTTCATATATAAATGAGAATGAAGTTACAAGTACACATTGACAACTTATCAGAAGCTAGTACAAGATATTACTTCAAGCCTATCACAAGCTAGGACTCTTTAATGCTTCTCCAAACCCTAGCTAAGGCATCCACCATAAATAAAAAACCCTAACCAGCAATATAAAGGCCTATAAAGGCATCCCACCAAACTATCTAGCCAAACCAAAGACTCCACAACAAGCTAGCATCAACACCAAGTCCACCCTTGATCTTTCACCAAGCTTACTTCACAGAAGCTCTCCATGCAAAGCACTCAAAATCTCCTCTAGGGTTTCTTTGCCACAAACCCTAGGCCCTTCTCACACAGGGGCTCAAACCCTAGCACTTCAAGTCTCCTCTAGGTTTTTCCTCACACAAACCCTAGCACCATCCTCCTTTGCATAAAGACAAGTACAAAGGCTCAAGACAACATCTTAAAAATACGAATCATCTAATGAACTCTCACATGCTTATTTAATGATTGCTACAACTAAAGACTCTCTCCTCCCTTTATATCGAATAAGTGAGGAAGGCGAACAATAATAAAGTGGCCCAAGTCCACAAGCAACCTAATTTAATCCTCAAGATAAGGTCTCCAAGTGAAGCGCTCTCTCTCTAGAGTCCAAGGCGTACACATGTCAATACAAAGTTTCCTCAAGTGGTGTGCTCTTCAAGCATAGGCTCCAAGTATCAGGCGCTCCTCATCACAAAACTTGTCGCTCTTAGATCCAAATACAACCCTAAGTAATGCGCCCCCAACCCAAGCGTAGTCAAATCAAACGCTCATCCTCCTAAGCCATGGCAAGTCGTCCCAATGCTCCTAGGGCTAACCGTTGAACCTCCTAGTGCCCATAGTTTTGCTCCTCCAAGGTAAATCCAACACCCATGCCAGCGACCATCCTCAACATGTGCACCATGTAGAAGATATAATGCCACATAAGGTAACCACCTCATCGAGTGTGCCACATTTAGCACCAAGTCCAAGGTCAAGCAACCACCTATAGAAAGCTCTCCAATTGTCATGAACCAAAAGGGATAGAATACAACTAAGGGGCTAGGGTTTCACCATGCACCCCACATCACATGAAGGCACCCCTAGCATGGTGTAAGCACTTTCAGAGAACCCAAAAGCTAACAAGAACTTCTCTCATGAAGAGAGCAAGGCATTGTCGATTGAGGTACCAAAGGAAAGTGGAGGGATAGAACTAGAAGTCCCATAACAAGAAATAGTATCTTCCCCCTAAACTCATTGAAAATAGGACATCGAGAAATGAGATGCTCCTCCATCTCGATCTCTTGCAAGTGGTAAGGCTATCAAACCTTGCCTAGTGTTGGGAAGTGATGATCGGTCTTAACCCAAAGCCTATAACAACCCATGCAACAATGACTAAGAGGGATAGTAAGAGCATGCATCCAGTCTCTATGTGCCAAGTGGTTGAATAATGAAGTTGTCCCTCCACTCCAAAAAGTGCTCTAACTAGAAAGCTATCTTCGAACACAAACCCATAAGAGGGATGATCCATGCAATCTGGATATATTGTGTATAGATATCTTCATTGAGTGTCTGATTTAGATCCCACTTAAGCAACAAGAGTTGATTGGGGGCTTCAAGGAAATCCATGAAAGAGCGGAGGTGGTATGGGGAGATAGACACCGACTAAAGTAGACAACAAGCCTCTACAAACTAGCAACAAGCCTAACCGAAGGTGTTGGCTGAGGCAATGGCCTGAAATGAGAAAAGAGAAAAGTGGAGATGTTGGGCCCACCCAGATGTTGAATCCCCAAATGTTCAAACTTCATGGCAAAATGAGACCAACTGAAAGATGACTTTTAATTGCAACAGTTGGGCCCCAAACTATGTCTGAACAATGGGATGGGAGGCAGTACACTTGCATCGAATGATGCGCCTAAGGAGGGTCTAGATCCTCTCTGTCCTAGTTGAATTGACCTAAAGCAATCTCAATCCCCAAATATTAAAACCATAGAGGATCATGGGTCTAATGAGCATGTCCAAGAGGTACAACTTGGATGAGATGTCCTAGAAATGATTCTGGAAGCACTATCGCTCAATAAGGACAAGGGAGCAATAGCCCTTGTAAAGTTGAGTTTGGAGGGTGTGTCACAAGATGAAACATGGCCATGTGAACTAAACCCCCAAATAAGGATAAGTTGGTGTAATCTCAATACCTTCCTCCTCGAAGTAGAAATGGTCAATAGCTACAGCATGCTTCGACACATTGGAGATAATGACCTTGGTTTTACCAAAGTTGACCAACATTGTCAAAGATCACAAAATTTGGAGAGGGCATTAGTCGACGTAAGAGAGCACCCTCGTTCAACACAATGGTGCTTCTAATGAAATCAAAAAGTTCATGGCTTGTGCAAAAATGACCCAAGACCGACTAGACGCACGATGGTCGTTGAGAGGGTATCTGAAATGCCAATATATTGAAGCCTATGGAACATAACCTCTCTTGGAACTATATCAAAACCCTTACGAAATCTTGGAACTATATCAAATCCCAACACGTGTTATTCGAGGATAGACAACTACTTGTTGAGGATGGGCTTCACCAAGAGTGAGGCAGACTCAAACCTCTACTACATCATTGTTGGAGGTGAGCCATTCATCCTTGTATTATATGTAGATGACCTATTTCTCATAGGTTCAGAGAAGCTCATCGTTGAATGCAAGAGGGACCTTGCTTCGGAGTACGAGATGAAGGATTTGGGGTTGATGCACTACTTTTTGGGTTAGAGGTGTGGCAACGAGATTGTCAGACTTTCCTAAGATAGGGACAGCATGTAGTGGAGATTCTGAAGAGGTTTTGGATGCAGGAGTGCAAGCCTATGTCGACATTGATGGTGACCAATTGGATGTGATGCTTCCAGATCAGATGCAGTAGATCCCACCTTATACAGGCAATTGATTGGCTCTCTTATGTATATGGTAAACACTTCACTTGTTGCCCAACTCGGCCCTCCTTCTCAAAGGAAACCTACCCAGAACAAGAACAAGAACAAGACAGCAGATCTAGGCCCTACTCGACGCTCTCCATGGCTGAGGTTGGGGTCACCAAGGTCTCTTTGCCGCATTGGCTGAGGTCACCAAGGATTCACCCAAGAATGATAATGTCACATCATCCTTGATCTCCTCTGAAGCCAAATAAAATCCCCTCTTCGTTGTTTTTCCCTACACTGGGGTTTCTAGGGTAAAAACTATGTAAAATTTATGTGCTTGGTTTCTCGTTTTTTGTTGTGCATTTGTGTTAGAACTTAGTTGTATTTTATGTGCATAGTTTTCATATTTAAATATTATACTTGAAGTAAATCTGGGTAATCAATTATTGGCACATAAAATCTGTTTGTTGGGTTTTGAAAGTTTAACATGGTATCAAAGCTCAGCCTCTTAATACGAGAAAAACAAGTGTATTTCCAAGTAATTGCAGAGAAGCTCGAGTAACCATGAGGTCAAGTGAGCTAGGGCTTCAATGAAATGCAAATGCAAGGTTGAGATTTGAAGACAGACTGGAGGACGCTTCCAACTTCAGTCCATGGAGAGAGCGCATAGCTCTGGTGCTAGAAGAACAAGGGTTCTGGGAGTTTGTTGAAGGAACCCCAGTACCCCCAGTTGATCCGGCATAGCTTGCAGCTTATACCACGAAAGATGTGAAGGCAAGAAGGATAATTATTGACGGGGCGAAGGACCATATAATCCCTCACCTGTCAAGAAAGTAGATAGCCAAGGAGATGTGGGAATCTTTGACCAAGCTGTATCAATCTGACAACCAAAGCAGAAAGATGATGCTCAGAGAGAAATTCAGAAGCACCAAGATGACCAGGGGAGACATTGTTGCTTCCGATCTCACGAAATTTACTCAAATTGGAGATGAGTTGGCTGCAATAGGGGAAGCCGTGGATGAGACTGAGCTGGTGAGAATAGCCTTGAATAGCTTCACCAAGCAGCAGGACATGTTTATCCGAGTAATGGCACAGGAGAAAATTCCCAACTAGGAAAGGCTATGGAAACGACTTTACTCAGGAGTTGTGAATTGGGTCCTCGCATGCATGTCAATCGAAGGTAGAAGAGGAGGAGAATCTTGCCCTAGCATGCAAGGGAAAATTTAGAGCGAAAAAGGGCTCCAGTTGAGGTCAGACCTCAAAGGGTGAGAAGAAGAAGGATTTAAACTAAGTAAAATTCTTTGCTTGTCACAAACCAGGGCACCATGCCAGCCATTGCCCAACCAAGATGAAGGGAAACAAGAAGTCACAAATGGCAGATTCAGCTTTAGCAGAAGTAGATGATTTTGCAGCCAAATTTGAGAATGAGTTTT
This sequence comes from Picea engelmannii, assembly GCA_009831015.1. Classification (NCBI taxonomy): domain Eukaryota; kingdom Viridiplantae; phylum Streptophyta; class Pinopsida; order Pinales; family Pinaceae; genus Picea; species Picea engelmannii. The sequence goes on along the minus strand of ML855103.1, from coordinate 41,932 downwards.
CACTCCTTGCATGTCTTTCAAGCTCAGCTAGCGTTGGTGTGTGGTACATTGACAATGGTGCCTCTAGTCATATGACTGGAGTGCATGACTACTTCTCCAGACTGAAGGAGGAGTTGGACCTCTATATTGAGATGGGCAACAATCTTAAGTGTCGGGCAACAAGCCATGGGATAGTCCCATTTCAGAGGGAGTCTAAGAAGCAATTGATGGTGAAGGATGTGTCATATGTTCTGTGGTTGACGAAAAAATATGACTTCAATTTCGGCCTTAGAGGACAAGGGCTACGTGATCACATTCCAAGCTCGGAGAGTGTACATTCAGCCCAAGGACTCCTAGACAGCCAAAGTAATTGGAGTCAAGAGAGATAAGCTATATAGGCTTCAGTTCAAGCCAGCCCGAGCATTGGTGAGCAGTAGTTGTGACATGGCAGGGTTGTGGCATAGGAGAATGGCTCATTTGCATCATGGAGCACTCGATAGTGATAGGCCTTCCACACTTCAGCACAGTGCATCATGACGTGTGCAAAAGGTGTGCATTGGGGAAGTATACCAAAACAACTTTCCAAAATAGTCATAGCAGGTCAAGGGGCATTCTAGACTTGATACACTCATACATATGTGGGCACATGTCTTCAGTACCCTTGAGTGGGTACGAATATTATGTCACCTTCATAGATGACCATTCCAGGAAGACCTGGATCTACTTCATGAAGAACAAGGAGGAGGTCTTCAGTCGATTCCAAGAGTTCAAAGCTCTTGTTGAGAACTAGACAGAAAGGAAGATCAAGAAACTTAGATCCGAAAATGGAGGCAAGTACACCTCAAAATCCTTGAAGGATTTTTGTACATGTACCGGAATAAAGAGGGACTTGATTGTTTTGTACAACCCTCAACAGAACAGGGTGGCAGAAAGGAAGAACAGAGACACAGTAGGAGCTACAAAAGAAATGCTATATGATTAGGATCTACCTATGTTCTTATGGGCAGAGGCTTGCAATACTGCAGTCTACATACAGAACAAGAGTCCTCACATGGTGTTGGTGATAAAAACTCCTGAGGAGGTCTTTTCAAGGAAGAAGCCAGAGGTTGGACACTTCTGGATATTTGGATGATGCCTAGTCTACTGTCACGTCCCTTCAAAGAAGAGGACGAAGCTTGAGGCCACTGCTGAGAAGGGAATCTCCGTTGGATATAGTGAAACCTCAAAGGCATACTGAGTCTGCATCTCAACGTTAAGAAAGACAGTTGTCGAGAGGGATGTGAAGTTCAAGGAGGATAGAACACTCAGGAAGGCAAACTTAGAAGGATGAGGTGACAAGTTACAGGTATTGTTACAGGTATAGGTGTTCAGACCTCAGAGCAGGATGAGGAGCAGGAGGCTCCTCTAATACAGGATACTCCTTCCACTTCCACGAGGAGGAAGACCAGATGGGTTGAACAGACATTGAGAGACTCAGGAGTCAGAAGTATGTGGGTGCTCCTAGGAGTTCTCTCAGGGAAAGTAGATCACCACAGAGATTTTCCAGCTACATGGCTCTAATGAGCGAATTGTGAGAGGCCGAGCCTTCCAACTTTCAGAAGGCATCACAGCACCAGGTATGGCGAGATGCCATGATGGAAGAATACGCTTCCATCATGAAGAATGATGTATGGGAGGTTGTGCCATGACTTGAAAGGAAATCTGTGATAGGCTCAAAGTGGATTTACAAAATCAGGTACGCTGCAGATGGCAATGTGGAGAAGTTCAAAGCCAAGTTTGTGGCTAAGGGGTTCTCTCAGAAAGAGGGAGTTGACTACGATGGTCAGACTTTCCTAGGATAGGGAAAGTATGTAGTGGAGATTCTGAAGAGGTTTGGGATGCAGGACTGCAGGCCTATGTCGACACCGATGGTGACCAATTGGAAGAAGATTGATGCTTCCAAATCAGAGGTAGTAGATCCCACCTTATACAAGCAGTTGATTGGCTCTCTTATGTATCTAGTCAACACTAGACCGGATATATGTTTTGTTGTCAATACTCTCAGCCAGTTTATGGTTGAACCAAAGTGTGCACATTGGGTGGCAGCAAAACACGTCCTGAGGTATCTGCATGGAACGGTTGAGTATGGATTGAGTTATATCCACAGAGATGGAGTGAAGCTAGTGGGTTATTCGGATGTTGACTGGGCAGGCAACACAGATGACAAGAAAAATACTTCAGGTTGTTGTTTCAGCTTGGGTTCTGGAGCTTTTTTCCTGGTTTAGCAAGAAACAAAAGTCAGTTGCACTAAGTTCTGCTAAGGATGAACACATGGCAGCAAGTCTGGCATCATGTGAGGCCATCTGGCTTCGGAAATTACTCATGGGGTTGTTTGATCACGAGTTGGAAACTACCTTATTTATTGTGACAATCAAAGTTGCATTAAGCTCTCTGAAAATCCGGTGTTTCATAACAGATCGAAACACATAGAAATCGGGTACCACTTCATCCGTGACTGTGTGCAGAGGGGGACAGTAAAGCTATAGTATGTACCTACAGGTGAGCAGGTTGTAGACATCCTCACAAAGGCCTTGATGAAAGGCAAGTTTGTCTTCTTCGGGGACAAGTTGGGGGTGGTGCAGAACACCTTCTTCGCTAAGAGGAAGTGTTAAAATTGTAGCTTTGGAAGGTGTCTCTGCATAGGCCTTGTTTCCAGGCATGCAGAAGACAAATTAATTATTACCCATTTCAGCATTTTTAATTTATCGCAAGTCTAACTTAGGAAAAGCATAATAATTGATTTAATTAATTATTATTGGCTTTATAACTCAAATTTCCTAAGTTTCTAACTTTGGAAATTAATATTTCTATTGATGATTTTTCTTGACCCTTCTGGAAAGATCTAAAAGGACAGATAGAGTGAAGAAGAAATGATAAATTGTTGAAGTGGGAGTGGGAAGGACACACTAACTTTAAGTAAAAGAAAGAGAGGGTCAATTGGTTGAGGAAAGAGTGTGGGTTTGGCAGCTAGGAGAGAGGCCAAATTTGGCTAGGCCGAGCAACAGCAAAAGGGGCGCGTTCTGGGCCGTACCAAGCAGCCAGCAGAGGCCGTGAGCTAGGCCGTACTATACAGCCAAAGAGAGGTCGCGAGCTGGGCCGTACAGCAGCAGCCAGGAGAGGCCGAGTTGGGCCGTACAGCAGCAGCTAGGAGAAGCCAAGCTAGGTCATACAGAAGCAGCCAGGAAATGGGCTGAGCTGGGTCGTACAGAACAGCCACTGAGGACCGAACTGGGCCATACCATTTGGACAGAGGAAGTCAAACTCAGGGCTGTAAGAATTTCTCTGTATCTGTTGTTGTAATATTTTCCTCTGAAGGCAATTAAAATCCCCTTTTTGCTGGTTTTCCCCACACTGGGGTTTCCAGGGTAGAAACTGTGTAAAATTTATGTGCTTGGTTTCTGGTTTTCTGTTGTGCATTTGTGTTAGAACTCAACTATATTTTCTGTGCATAGTTTTCAGATTTAAATATCAGACTTGAAGTAAATCTGGGTAACGAATTATTGGCACATAAAATCTGTTTGCTGGGTTTTGAAAGTTTAACAGTACAGGGTTTCGGCCTGCTAGAGAGGAGTTTTGGAAGCAGCGTTGGAGGTGTTTAGGTCAGCCGCAGAGTTAAGACAGGCAGCCAGGGAGTTCGGCCTGCCAAGGAGTGTATGCTGGTAGAGCTCGGACAGCTAGGAAAGGGCTGCAACAGCAGGTACGGGAGGCCAGAAAAGACTGCCTGTGTACAGGAGCTGAGGCAGCAGTTGAAGAACAGTTTTGAGGTCTGTCTGGAAGGTGGTATAGTCAAGGAATGAGGCTGTTACAGCCTGTATAACAGCAAGGAAAAGGAGCTGTTACAGGTAGAATTATTGGACAGACTTTGAAGGCTGTTACAGCAATATATCTGGAGTTGTAACAGCAGCAGTCTTGGAGCAGTTTTGATGCAGAAATCACGAAGGATTTTTCCAGTGATGTACTGTAAGTGTACCCTGTTATTTTGGCATTTTCTTGTGTAAAGAATTTGGGCCATTGTCCCTGGTACAGGAGCCCATCTGTTCTAGGTTTAAGAACAAGTGATTTGGGCATAAATTTCCTGTGTACTTGTGTATGATTCAATTGCTGATTTATTTCCGCTGTGCTAAGTAGTTAGGCATCTCAGAGTGTTTATGTTCACAGTTCAAATCGTCTCAGTTTGTGTATTCTGTTGAGAACATAGACCAGACCTGAGGTGTGTGTGCACCAGTTTGGGTGCACTATGAAATCTAACATGGTATTAGAGGTTCAGGTTCTGAGAAGGGCAGTTGGATCAGGTGCTACCTCTAAGAGGGAGCTGCAGTGACTGTTGCAGATAGCAGCAGATCAGATGGTCTCTAGTTTGAGATATGGATCAAATTGTTCAGACGAGGAGTTGTGGACTATTGCAGCTCGTTGGTTTGGCAGGTTGAGAGTTTTGGTAGATTGGCGGAGAGCTTGGTTCACAATAGTATATTGTGTGACGGATTGCCAACTCCGTAGATGGACTTCCAGTGACTTGTCATAGTGAGTTGCGATGGGTGCAGCTCGAGTGCTTTGGCATGGACAAGATAGCTTGGTATGTTTGGCAGTTTGATGAGATAAAGTCTTCACCGGGCCAGAGAGTAGCACATTGTCAAGGTGCGACAGTGTATGAGTTATTTGACCCAAGAGGATGAGGACACTTGCAGAGATGAGTTGCAAAGGTCTAGAGTGGACTACACTGAGTGTCCATCCGCAGCTTGGGACTGCTTCAAAGAGAGGACACGAGTGCAGCACGGAGAGTTTTGTGACTTGGATGATGGACTAGAGCAAAAGTTCATTGGATGGTCATGACTTGGGAAAGTGGGATGCTTGCCTTGGAAGATTGCATGGTTCTTATACAGTGGGAGACACCAACACATGACAGGAGCACGGGATTTGTTCGAGGGCTTCACAAGAATCTGACTCGGGTATGTACGTGGAGCTTGCTGAGAGGACCAAGCATGTAATGCAGTGATCTGGTACAATGTCATTCCAGATGGAGTCAAGAGATGTGTTGCGAGTGGCAATTGTGTTATGGGTGCAAAGAGTATGTTCTCGGCCTCAACGATTGAGGAGAAAGGATATGCAGCTTTGTTTTGGGATGGACAGGTGTTGTTCATGCCTAGAGGATATAGCTCAAACACAGCAGTGGTCTCGGAGTTAGAAAGAGCAATGTGTATAGGAAGAAAGGCCAGCGTATGCGAGCCATGGTTAGCAATAGCAATGTGACAGAGGACGGGGAACAGATAGTTCCACTAATTGTACAGGTTCATAGGGAGCAGGTAGCTCCGAAGGTTCAACAAGCTCAGAGAGAAACAAATGTCAGAGGGAGTCATCCCTCGGGATTCGGTGGGGAGGAGAAGCCTCCCAAGCTTGTCCAGAAGAAGTTAGATTTCAGAGGGAGTCTACCTTCAGGTCCAGATGGGAGAGAGGCATCTTTCGAGACTGTCAGGATGGTGTCATGGGTTGAGGAAGCCAGGCAGGATGCTTAGAAGCAGGAGACTTCTAGGAGCAACATGCCTTCCGAGAAGGGACCATGTCATACAGTAGGATTTGCTTCAGTGATAGAGGGAACAGCCAATCAGGTGGATTGGAGTGCAGTTGTGGTAGTGGATCTAGTGTGGGAGACAAAGTTACTTCAAGGAGATATTGGAGTGGGTGAGAATACCTCCCTCACTAAGAGGGAGTGTTGATGTTTTGTAGCTTCGGGCAAGTATTTTCACATGGCCTCGGTGTCGGGAATGTGAGAATCTTCGTTGGCACCCCGTTGCACTTTCATTTCATTGAAGACACCCTTGGAATGAAGATGGGGCTTCATGGGTTTGATGATGGGCTTTGTGGGCTTGTGATGGGGCTTCACACCCACACAAGTGATTAAAATATTCCAATTTAATGTTGAGTTTGTAAAGGGGCTTCTAATTTAATGTTGTCTTGTTCTCGTTCTGGGCAGGTTTCCTGGAGGAGGGTTGAGTTGGGCAGAGGATGAACGAGAGGACAGCCGCAGCAGTCCAGGGTTGTAAGAAGGCTCCGCCAAGCTTGAAGAGGATCTAGGAGGGCTCGGCCAGGTGCCAAAGGTAGCCGCAGGCTGGTACAGGGGTTCAGCCTCCCAGGGAGAAGTTTTGGAGGCAGTGTTGGAGGTGTTTAAGGCTGTCGCAGGGTTAAGACAGGTAGCCACGGAGCTCGGCCTGCCAAGGAGTGGATGTTGGGACGGCTCAGACAGCTAGGAAAGGGCTGCAACAGCAGGTACAGGAGGCCAGAAAGGACTGCCTGTGTACAGGAGCTGAGGCAGCAGTTGAAGAACAGTTTTGAGGTCTGTCTGGAAGGTGGTACAGCCAAGGAATGAGGCTGTTACAGCCTGTATAACAAGGAAAGGGAGTGGTTACAGGCAGAATTATTAGACAGCCTTTGAAGGCTGTTACAGCAGTGTATCTGGAGCAGTAACAGCAGCAGTCTTGGAGCAGTTTTGGCACAAAAATCAAGAAGGATTTCTGCAGTGATGTACTGTAAGTGTATCTTGTTATTTTGGCATTTTCTTGTGTAAAGAAATTGGGCCATTGTCCCTGGTATGGGAGCCCATTTGTTCTGGATTTAAGAACAAGTGATTTGGGCATAAATTTCCTGTGTACTTGTGTATGATTCAATTGCTGATTTATTTCCGCTGTGCTAAGTAGTTAAGCATCTCAGTGTGTTTATGTTCACAGTTCAAATTGTGTTAGTTTGTGTATTCTGTTGAAAACGTAGACCAGACCTGAGGTGTGTGTGCACCGGTTTGGGTGCACAACAAAATCTAACAAATAAAGCCCCAAATAACCTCCAAATAACCCCTCCAAGTGTGAACATTTACCAAGTAAAGTAGGGCACTCAAGCTATTAACCCCCAAGGTAAATAAATGGATTAATTTAACCACTAAATAGTTAAGTCAACTTCAACATGGGTGCACAAAGCTTAATGCTAAAATAAAATCATAGTCCTGTAGGATTTTGAAGAACTATGAAGGCTGCCCAACAGGTCTGTCTTTGACCTCTTGTTCGGCTCTAAGTTTAGTTAAGCAAATCTGTCCTTGCTGCTGTTTTATGACAGCAAACAGGTCTGTTCAATTCGGCCAAGAATTCTACCTTCAACTGATGGATATATGCTCTTTTAAGGTGCCCTTGCAAGTGGTTTTAGTAACACAATGTTAGCACATGCAAACCTCAAAACATATAGCACTCTTCTAGGATCTTAATAAGCTCCTACTGTTGATTTAAACACTAAGCATACATGAAATTTGAACACAAGTATTTTTGGTCAACGTCACCCTGGATAAAAACCCCCGGGGGAAAACTAGTTTAGAATGAAAGTGTATATATGTGATGTCTCAAGCATGGAATGCAAGAAGTAAATAAATACAATGGAACCTGTACAAGTAGCAAGCTCCTCTCAAGCTTGGCTAGTAGATTCCATGAAGAATGCGCCCAAGCAAGTGCGCCCTCTCTTCCTTGTTGCCTATTCCACTGAACTGATGCACCCTTGATCCTCCCTTGGCCAATGAAGAAACCCTTGCACACAAACAAGCTCTTGTGTG
>ML855103.1:0-28491 GCA_009831015.1 Picea engelmannii | reverse complement strand
TGATACTGAAGGTAGCTCTTCTTCTTTCATGGAGGTAACTCTATCTTTTATTGTAGTCATGTCTCCATGACCCAACTAATGTACTGCACCAACTACCACTCAATTTTAAATATGGGGATTGCTCCCCCTGTATCTCATACTATATATGAATCATGGTTGTTCTGGTTGTCTTCATGACTACTGAAACTATTTCTTCAATTACTGGAGTAAGTGTCTTGTCATAGTCTTCTCCCTCTGGCTGGGAGAATCCTCTGGACACAGTGCACACATCAAGCTTTGTATATCTGCAACATGCTTGATCTGTTAGATCAATCTTGGAAGCCAATACTGACTTCTCTTCTAATCTCACGAAAAAATCCATATCCTAGTCTTTCTAACTGGCTTCCTTCTCTATCACTGAAACATGGGAATCTTCCCAAGAGATTTCATATCTCCTAGAAGTTTTTGAAGCTAGTCTTCTCAACTCATGGCATCTGTCTCCCAGTCCTGGAAGATGTCTCTCCATCTGATCCTTTCTGAGATCAAGCTTACTCTTGATTTCTTCTGAGTCTACAAGGACTTCATCATCTCTTACAGTGTATACTTGGTGTTGAATACCAAGTCTAAATATGAAAGGTTGAGTCAGACTTCAAACGAGTTCTATTTCCCATCAAGGTGGCTTCATTAACCTTTGACCAAGTCTTTTGTGAGTTTTGTTCTAATGTTTGGTCATCTTTGGAGCCTTCTGCTCCTTACAATCAATCTCCATATGAGATACTTTGGATCTCAAAAGATAGCTTCCTCTTCATCTTCTCTGGTACATGAATGTATGTGGTTATGTACATAGTTTGTTTCATGTCTCATCTAATTTGTTGCCTTCTGCAACCTTCACTATAGCTTCATCAGGGTTATCACATGTGACCTGCCCGGAACAAGATCAACAACAGACAAGAATAATACTCTTTATAATAATAAAACAACAGTGAGAACAATCATCACGGTAGCTCCTTTAGAGCTATCACTTGTGATCTGCTTGGAACAAGGGTCAAAAGTAAGAAATACAATACGAGATGAGAGCAACACTCTTCAATTATTCCTCCATGGTGATCTGAGACCAAAACAAGAGGTTTCTCCTAGAGGAGATGTTAGTTATATATGGTAAGTTATTACAATAAACTTTCATCTCAATAATGCTCACATGCTACCAAGTATAAAACTTTTAGGGATTGCTAGCTCAACTATGAGGTGGTTATCAAACTTGACATGTGCAAGTTTGAATCTTATCAACTTAATCAATCAAACCTAGAACCTGAAGTTTTGTCCTCGAGAATGAGTGTGTTGTTTTTCTTTCAAGTCTCCTTCACTCAAGATGACAACTGCTTTCTTCAACCTGTCTTTTGTACTAAGACAATATATTATCTTGACAGAAATCTAAGCTAGAGAATAAACTCTATAAACTCAACTTTAATCACCCTTGATAAATTTGACCAATGGTTAGTATGATTTCAACATATAACCTAGATGTTCACGAGGTCAAAATAATGTTATAACAAATAGATGTAAATCACAATAATCAAACTTAAGGTGCATTATTCCTCTGAATATGTTGGATTTGAGATCCTTCTGGATCTATGGCAAGAGATCCCTTCTCCTGCAAATACCCTTTAAAGCTTAACAGTTTAAACATATGTAAGTACATACCTCGGATAGTATTTGCAGGTAGTGGTACTATCCGGTAGCAACAGTAATAATTACCAACCCTTTAAAAACTTTAAGGGTGACTGCAACTAGTACTGCAACTGATAATGCAACTAATACTGCAATTGATTCTGAAACTGCAATTGCAACTTAGGGTTTTATGAGGAAACCCCAATTTTCCAAACTTCAAATTTTGAAATTCTAATCCATGGACTAGATGCGTTGGGCTGAGGCGAGTTTGTTGGAGTTGTTAGATTTCAATTTCAAGTTTTGCCCCTCGAAACTTGACCTGCGGAAATCTGGACTGGAACTTCTAGTACTGGTTCTGGTTTCCTGGTTTTTTTGGTTTTCTGGTACTTCTGGTTTTTTGGTACCAGTCAAAACTAGGGTTTGACTTTCCAGAGGTTTTGTCCACTGAAAAGATGTGCTTAAGCTACCAAAAGATTCACTAGGGTAGGGAGCACTTTTCTAGATGGTTTTTAGGCAAAAATTCCTTTCCAATAAAAAGCCCTAATTTTCTTGTATGGCAACAGTGACGTTTTTGCTTATCCAGTGAAAGGTGCTCTCTTTAGCTTATGGCTCTGATACCATGTTAAGTTTTGAGCTATTATTAGGTCTCTTTTCAATTTACTAGATAACAATAGCATAGGTAAGATCACTGAGAGAAACACGATCACAAGATACATAGCATTTATCCTGGGAAACCCTCATGGGGGAGAAAACCCAGCAAAACTTCCTTAATATAGATAGCCAATACAATGCCAAGACAATAAACCAAAACACTAGAGAATATCCAACATTGAGCAATGCGCCTCTCTCTTCTTCTCCCAACCACAGCTCTCCAAACTTGCGCACTTGATGATTGAATTAGTGAGTGTGATAATGAGGCGTTGGCTTCCTTTATTTATACTGGCCGACAGGTGCTAGAAAGGTGTCTCTTCACTGGGCAAGGCCGACTTGTCTTCTTAGTGGTTAAAACCACTTTAATTAGGCCTGGGGGCGACTTCTTGATTAGCATAATATAGTTAGGGTTTGACCAATCCACAAAAGGGGATTTGGTCAATTACAATGCCTGACATGATCAATCCACAAAAGGGGATTGATCTAATTAATAATGACTCAATAATAAATAGAATACTCTTTGCAGTTACAATATTTCAACAGATGGCAGGGATAGCTTTCGTGTCAAAGGGAGCAGCCAATCAGGTGGATTGGAGAGCAGCCATGGTAATGGATTTGGTAGCAAAGACAGAGCCACCACTGGGTGGTGGAAGTACCTTCCTCACTAAGAGGGAGTGTTGATGTTTGTAGCATCGGACAGGTACTTCCACATTGGCTTGTGTCTAGCACGTGGAAGTCGTCCAATGCCTCTCGGGACTTAGGGAATTCACCTTAGTTAAGTAAATAATTAAAGTGAATGACCTTTTAGAATTAATGGAGATTAATTAAGTTAAATGCCTAAGTTTTTGGCATTAGTAATTTAAGTGACTTAAATTAAGTCCTAGCCATTGGATCTAAAAGTGAAGGTGAGATTAGATCTCAATCTTTGATCACTTTGGAGATCTAGGGTTTTGGTTAGTGATTGATCTGGTCAAATCTCAAGATTATAAAAGGCTGCCAAAGTGAGAGGAGGAGATATAGCGATGGTACATAAAGAGTGAGTAAACATTCAGGTGTGCAAGGGTAGGGTCAAGGAAAGGGTGCAAAGGGACATCAAGTCATATAACAGCCAATCAGAAAGATTGAAGGACTGATCTTAAGGTTTGTAGGGCTTGGCTATTTGTTGATTTGTATTTCTTCTAAAGGGCCATTATCCCAAGACGGGAGCCCTGATTTTATAGCAATAAAATCATCACAGATCTGGTTTTCCCGCAAGGGTTTTTCTAGGGGTATTTACCCGAGATCACGTGTGCAAATGTGTATGGTTTTCATTTAATGTTTTTGCTGAATTTATCGTTAATAACCTAGCTATACTATTATTCAGTAAATGTGTTTTGCTCGGAATTAATGGTCGGGTGCTAGGTTAAGATAAATTAACATACATGACAGCGACAAATATTTTCAATTGTTACACAATTTTGGTGTCTTGTGAAAGGCTTTGCACACGTACAAATCCTGTGATAACAGGCAACAAAAGCCAAATTTGAGGAAAAAAATACAAGTAAGGAAAGACAATAAATCAAGAAGAGTTGAGCTTTAAAGGTACCATCTTACTCTATGCTCAAAAGCTATGATACCTTTGAGGATTCTTTTGATATTTTATCTAGATTTCATTTCATGTATGTTGTGCCAAGTGAAGCAGCATCTATTGTGTCCTATGACAAAGCAATATGAACATAACTATATTTTTTCTATATGACATGTTGTTCGATGTTTTACATGAAGTGGCATGTCCATGTTGACTAACATTTCAGTGTGAGGATCAACGTCTTATTTTTTATGATCTGGTGAGTAATGTGGCAAATGGAATGTCCATTCCATCAGCTTGCTGTGATTAATGAGGGATGTACAATGTTAAATCACCATTAAAGGTGGCATACACAACACACATCGTTTGCAAAATCTGTGGGCTATGGGTCTTAGAGCATTTAGGGCTATAGCCTATCTTTGCAACCCCATATTTTATTGGGGACACTCATACTTTGCATAACTAATACAAGTGGAGATGAAACTCACCATCATCAATGACTGTGCAGTGTGAAGTCACTAAAGGATAGCACTCATTATAAAAATCATAGCAACTTAGTGTGCATAAACAGATACAAGAGACATCAAAACGAAAATAGAATTAACTGGCAAAGAAAATGATCTAAGAAGGTTGAAGGGCTACAGCACTGAAGTAACTTGACATACCTGAATTTTTAAGACTTTACCAAAGTTCATGTTAGGTTGGACTTTTAACAACATAAGTTTTTGCTTATCATGATTATGTTACACCTTGTTTATTTAGTCTAAATTTTTTAACAAGCATATTTGGTCACCATAAAACTTGCTAACTTGACCTTGGAAAATGATGAACTTGAACCATCACATGCACCCTAGAAAACATGCTATTATTATATCATTCCTTTTATTGATAAAATTAAAGCTTCATTGGTGCAATATTCTACGGATATCACCATTATCGTATCATCCATTTTACTTGTGAGAGTACAGGTTTACTAGTGCAATATTGCAATTGAACATGTTGGAAGTGCATGTATAAATCAGAGCAAACCCTCTTGCAAAGACTTGAATTATAGAGGATGATTAACTTTCAAATCTAAACAAAGCATGTCCTATAAGTGGAGGTATCTAGAATTGGAGAAAATAGGCACTAAGCTGCACATAATTTCTCATGTTTGAGATCAGGCTCAATAAGCAAATCTCATATTGTAGTTCTAAAGAAAGCAAATAAATATGGACAACGAGGAATGTGCATATCATTCACCAAAATCAACCTCTTCCCAACCTAAATAGTGTATTGTCCAAAAATATTGCCAATAAATTATGTTCAAGCACTTGGCCTGGAACTAGAATGGGAGGAAGAATGGAACAGATTCTTGACAGAACTAAGGAGGAAGCACATAAGGTTAAAAGGAAGAGCCGGATTCTTTGGTACGAGGAAAGAATGGATCCACAGGAGTATATACAGCTTGTTTAGGGTACAAATCATTGATGGAAGTAGAGAGTCAAGAGGAAGTTTAGTGGTGGACTAGGCTATGGAAACTGAAGGCCCCAAAAAAATTTATGTGGCTGGCCCTCAGAAATAGAGTCTTTACCTGGAAGTTGTGGCAGAAAAAAGGAAACCAAGGACCTGGCATCTGCTATCTATGCAAGGGAGCAGAAGAAACAGTATCTCATTTGTTTACCAACTGTCTTTTCTCTCAGCAAGTGTGGAAAGATACAGCTCAATTGACTGGGGTTCAAGAAGCTTGGAGTGGGGTTACTGTGTGCTGAGAATTATAGCTCTGACAGGAACTTCCGCACAGGTTCAACGTGAACGTGTGATAAGTAGTTCGAGATATTTTCGAAAAGTATTTCTATTTTCGCAAAGTAAATTCTATTTTTTAATTCACTTTAGTTAAAAAGTGAAAGACTTATTTTTAGCAGTTGAGTCTAAAAAGTGTATTTCATACATGCATGACTTAGACTAAGAGTAATCTGAAAAATAGATCAGGGTTTCGGTCTCAGCTAAAAGTATAGTTATGTTCATGTAAACAATATGTTATGCTCACAACATAACTATACTTATGTTCATGAACCGAAAACATGAACATAACTATACTTAACTATAGTTATGCTCACAACATAACTATACTTATGTTCATGTAGGGGGCGTCTGGAAATCTTCACATTCAAAATGTATCGTTAACTCCTCTGGCAGATCAACTAAAAGAAGAAGCCTTCCTTTTAGAATATATTTCTTTCTTTCGCATGTATAGAGAACTCAATACTCTAGAAGATGGACTCTCCAAGTAAGGTCAACAGGTTGAGTCAGGGAGAGTGAAACTGGAGAAAACAACTGAAGATATTGTGCTTGAAACTAGTCTATTTTTTTAATCCCAGTCTCAAATTTGCTGTCAAAAAGCCTTGTCGGGCTTCAAGTTTATGTTTAAGTTTAGTTTTGTCATTTTGACAAAGGTAGGAACAATGTAGGCAAGATGCCAGTTTATTGTCCTTCTGGAGTTCTTTTTTTGGTCATGTATAAGCTAGACTGAGGCCATATGGCCGAACATTTCTGGAAGTTTTATGGCAAAGAATACAAAAGAAAGCTTTTAAAAGCCTTATCCTATTCCCTGTTTCTGTATGTGCGAGATGGCACCTGAAGAATATAACTTTCCTTCTCATATGAATGAAAATTATGAATTTTTTCCCAGCAGGAAAAGGTTTACTGGCCTAGACTTCTTATTTCAATAATACGAATAATAATTGAAAATAACCATCTCCCTACCAAATGAACACATAAAATAAGACTTACATGTGTTGATGAAGGAAATAGCGCACATAATCAGACACAACTTGTGAATCTGCAGCCTGTCACGAGAAGAGTCAAGAAGCATACAAATATATAATCAGATGGCTACTAAAAGAACTCCAAAAAGTAATTATTTATAAGCCAATAGACACTTTCATTCAACTCACAAAACATCTTAGGATTAACAAGTATCAACAACAAACTCTCAGATGTCACCTCTTAAATTCTATAACAAAAATCACAAGGATGAACATCCAAATATTTGCTTGAGAAAAATATTTTCATTTTCATGCACACTATGAACTGGAGAACCTCTATATACCCCTTTTTGTTGCAAACTAATATGCAGTTTTAAATTTGAAAAATTAAGCAAAAATATCAAAATTAAAATTCAATAGATACTGTACCAAACAAGTGTTGGAGACATACAAGAGCACTTCTAATCCATGTCAGAAGGTAGAACATGACAGTTCAAGATGATTGCTTTGATTGTCAACTGTAGTAACAAATACTGTATATGTTGCTTATACTGGCCAACTCTAGATACATCCTTTCACAAATAAATGTCAAAATCATGAAAAATAGACAAGAAAAGAGAATTATTTCCCTTGATTACTAGATCAATTAACATACTAATTTGTCTTGGGTTAGCCATAGGAGAGCATGCATGTAGTTACTGTGGATGTGAGGTGTGCTGCCCGCAATTACTAACCATCTTACTGCACCAACAACTTGCACTTAAAGCTTCTACTATCATGTGCTAGCCTATGTGGCCTAACTTGGTCATCATAAGGCAATAGGGGGCCATATGGCCACCCAATCCTCCGTACTTGCTTATGTAGGTGAGTTGCAAGGAGCCAATGTACAAGGAAGAAGTGACAACAATGGCACCAATGAAGGCCCATTCAAAATTTGTTCCCAAAGTTACCACAAGGTACAGTAATCCTCAAACAAAATTTTTGTTGATATTCCTATCAATGAATATTGCACTATCTGTAATGGCCTCAGACAGCAACCCCTCCTAGGGTATTTTGGGGGTAGGATTGTGCCAGAGTCTATCATAAAAACCTCAGTCAAGGAGGCCTAGGACCCTTATGGTTGGATTTGTACAACCATAGGTAACCTGACAAAAGGATTTTTTCAGTTCACATTTAAGGAAGATCGCCATGTTAAGGTTGTGGTCTACAGCTCTTGTATTGGTCGCAATACCTCGGTTGCATTATACAAGTGGTATAAAAAAAAATCTACGGATGAAGTCGCTCAATTGTGTTGTCTAGTTTGGCTTAAATTCCTTGGCCCTCCTTTGCAATTCTAGGACATCCATGATCCTAGACTGTATTTTTCCTTTCACATTTGTCATGAGCCACAACGTATTTCTGAGTCGATATTTCAAAGGACCTTAAAGAATGCATCTATATCTATCTCAGACTAAGGTTGTAAGGCACTCTATTAGGAATATTGACTTACCTAATACATGTTTTAGGTGTCAAAGTCTAGACCATAGGATTAGCGATTGTCCCTTGATGGCTAACATCAATTCCCCTAGCACATCTCCAGCTACTACTCCAAAAAATCAAGCTCAAATGGTTTGGGCCTCCATACAGGGCAATGGCTAGATTCCAATGGTCAAAAGGGGCAACAAGGCTCCCACAACACCAAAGGATTCTCTGCCTAAAACCACGGCAATTATGGTGCAGCTCCATATAAACCTATGGACTTAACCGTGGGAAGAAACTCATTAGCTCCTCTCAGGTCGACGACTCCTATGGAGGGGGCAGCTGAAGTGCTCGATCTCCACCACCAATGTTGAACCATCACAGCAATAGTGAAGCCGAGGATATGTAAAGAAAACCTAAGAAGAATACTCTAAATGCCAGGGTAACACCTACTTTGAATCAAAAGAAGACTATATCTTTGAACCCATACCAAGCCTTATCAAGTATTGATGGTGAAGAGATGAAGTGTGTATCATGGAATGTTTGCAATGTTAGAGAACCTATCAAGAAGACCAAGGTTTGAAGAGGGAATTCGGTGGTTTTTAATTTGGATATCAAGTGTTCACGGGAGTTAAAGTTGTTGGTTTTTTTTCAAGCACGGCCCCTACATTATATTTCACCTAGTGTTATTGAGTTTCAATCTAACCATGCAAAAGGCAAAGGCCATGTGCCTATTCTTATCTCGCCCAAGCCTGTGGTGCATATAATTGACCATGGGGTTGACCCCTCGCACCACGTGGCATGGATTTTGCTCAACCTTGACAGACAGGTTTTTGTTTTAGCTAATATCTATTCTCTCAATGATGAAAATGTGAGAACAGCCTTTTAAGATTGGTTGGTCATGTGCCTCCTAAAAACAGATTGGCTTATTAGTATAACAATGTTGAATCAAATGAGGATAAAGTGGGGTTAAAACTCTTTCGAACACCGCCATAGGAAAGAATGGCCTGAAATGATCTCAAGGCCAATGAACCTATACTATGCCAATAAATTTCGAAGGGATGAATCATCTGAACTCTGTTATAGTTGGTCTGACCTTAGAGCGAGCTCGGAAAGAATAATAAAAGGGCTAGACAAAGCTATCGTGTTGGAGCAAAGCTCCTCCTTCCATTATGAAGGGGACAAATCAATGCAAGTACTCGGGGAGCCCACCCTCTCTGATCATCAACCCATCATGTTCTCCATCTCCTGGGGTGCTGCTGAGATGAGACTACCAAAATCAAGATATTTGCTTAATATTTCCCATCTTCAACACTCGACTTATGTCCAAGTCATCAAATAGATTTGGACCCTATTGCAATACATGGGAGAAACAAAGGGATTAAATGGTGTAATCATGCTATTGGCTAAGTCACTGCATACATTTGTGGTACTGGTTTTGGCCTTGCGACCCTCCAGTGTTCGCACCATAACGCTACCAAGGGAAATTTGAAGAAATGTCTCTCCTTCAATTTATGTCTTATGATGAAGCCATTCAAGGGAGAGTTGTCGAGCTCAGATTTTTTGAAACTGGACAAGGTCTGTCAGGCCCAAGGAGCTCAAATCCAAGTTCGGCTGCATTTGTTCGGAACTGAGGACCAGCATACTAAGACCTTCTTTAGAGAAATGGCTACTAAAGAAAATGCTAATAGCAGCAACAACAGAAACAAAACAACAGTAATAATTGTACCAACAACAATAGATTCTGTACTAACAATAGAAAATTCCAGCAAGTTACCAGCAGTAGATATGATAGCAGGTCTACATCACCAACAGCAGGAGAAAAACCACAGTAGTGGCTAGTAACAACACTTGAATGCTCACAAACCCTCAGCACAGACATTCTGAAACTAAACTACGAAGGTGTGGATGCCAAGTCAGGCCAAATCCAAGACAGTATGGGTGTTGCCCTTGGCCCCAAAAGTCTCTTCCAGACCACTTGCAATAAAACACTCATCACAAAGACCTCCATTATAACGCCTAAAAACCTCTTTATAACAAAAACTCCCACTTTTTTTGTTAATTAGACTGACAGACAAAATTAAACTAATTAACACAGTTAGTCTCACTGATGAACTGAATGAGCCTTTTTGTTAACCCCGTTTTTTTCTTTAATTATATTGACCAACATAATTAAGCTAATTGACCTAGTTAGGCTACCTAACTGACCTTTTCATTAACTACAATAATTAGACTGAATGATTGACTGATTTTTGTCTTTGAATACCAATAACACTTGTTGAAGTTGATTATCCATAAGTATTGTAACAGTCACCCCGCCTTGAATTGCTTTGCCCCCAAACCAATTGTAGTGGGGTGTTGTAGGATATTAGGTCATTCCCATGTCACCTCTTCAGCTGGTATATCTATCATCTATCTGGCAGCAGTCCACGATGTAGCTCTTGGAAGATATCTGCAAATTTTCCCGAGTGACTTCAGCTATCAATCTGAACTATCTTTCTATTGCAGAACGCCTCTAGAAGTGGGTTTGATTCGAGAACTTGCTACTCAATAGTTTTATTACCAAAAAAGTCTAATTTTCTTCTTACATAAATATCAACCTGCTTCATTTCTGTGATAACAAAATGCCTTAGAAAAATCAACCAATAATCATCCAAGAATATGTGGCATTATAAATAAGGGTGTTTTTTCATGAATAACCCCTCATTATCTGATATCTGGTGGTGAGCATTTTCAATGTTGGAAGGAATCAAGTCCTTTGAATCCATAAAAGCCCAATAACTTGTCAGCCTATTTTATTGCCGACACTTGTTCAACATTTAATGTTTGATTGTGATTTTCATAAGATCTCCTCCTAGATGGAACATATAATTCTATGCTTTCCAAGGAGACTGTCCCAAGAATATCAACATTCTCCCCATTTTTGCTTGAAATTGATAAAGCATCCATATAAGCTTGGTAGTCAGTGTACATCAATGCATGTGTAGAAGCATTAAATTTGATCATCTTGGAGTTGACTAATAATTCGGTAGATTCAGCCTGTCCATAAAGACAGGCTTCTGGTAGAGCATCCTCGTAGGCTGGCTGAGATACCCCTATTTCCATAAGGTCTATCATGGGCTTCTTGAGCAACAAAAGTTGTCATGGAACCATTAAACAAATTTTGGTTAAGATGTGAGGCCACTAAGAGATTAATAGATTAATCATGTCCCTAGCTTCATTTTCAGTATGCCCTAAGGTAATTTTTGATGATTCAGTAGCGTCCTCTACACACCATTACCAACAGACAATGAAGCTAACATGAACTGCATGTCTCAAATTCTGGAGCTTCCAATTTGTGGACTGAGGTTATGAGTTCATTCTGATTGTCCTCAACATGAACTGCATGCTCCTCATCACCTATAGATTCCTCCTTTGATAAATCTTCTAGTAAAAAGAGCCATCTCCTTTGATCTTCTCCATAAAACTGAACATATTCTGAAAAACTTGTCTTCATGAGGTTCTTCATTATAACATTCCCATAATCCAGGTTATTCATCAATGAGGGATAATATTAAATAGGTACACTACTCCTTTCATAACTTTCTGCATCCAAGAAATTCGGCCATCATTGGCAATTCTCCCCCACGAGGTCAAGAAAGTGGCTATGATACAACTGTTATGTTCCAAAATTTGAAATCTGATATTTTTTGTGTTTTTTTTCTTTAAAGAAAAATCTAGAAACTGAAAATTCTAACATCAGCAACAACAGAAACAAAACAACAGTAATAATTGTAACAACAATAGGTTCTGTACTAACAACCAAAAATTCCAGCAAACTACCAGCAGTAGATTTGATAGCAGAGTCTACAGCACTAACAGCAGAAGGAAAAACAACAGTAGCAGCTAGTAACAACACCTGATTGCACACAAATCCTCAGAAAATACAATCTGTAACTATCCAGAGAAGGTGTGGATGCCAAATCAAGCCAAATCCAAGGAAGTATGGATGCTGCTCTTGGCCCAAATAGTCTCTTCCAGACTACCTGCACTAGCACTCTTCCCAAAGAAAAACTACCATTCTAATGCCTGAAAGCATCTTTAAAACGAAAACTCCCACTTTTTTTGTTAATTACTGACTGACAAAATTAATCTAATTAACATAATTAGTATACCTGACAAACTGATTGGCCCTTTTTGTTAACTTCCACTTTTTTCTTTAATTATACTCAGATCATAGTTAAGCTAATTGGCCTAGTTGGAATGCCTAACTGACTTTTAAATTAACACCCATAATTACACTGATTGATTAACTGTTATTTTTGTCTTTGAGTTCCAATAACTATTGCTGAAGCTGATTACCCTCGAGTATTGTAACAGGTACAGAGTATATGGAAAACCTGGGAGGTCATAAAACCTCAACTAACTTGGAAGGGCGAATCATCGGGGATCAGCTTGCCTTTAAATGAGCATTGTATTTGGTGGTCCACCTCTTGTCCAGTTTAATAATAAACAATGGCAGTACCTGCCTGGTTAGCAGCCAAGTGCCATTTTAAGTGGGGTACAGCCAAGGCTTGGAACCTCTTTGATACTCAGACTAGATATCGGAAGCACCAGTTTGCCTTGAAGGCTTAGTAGCCAAAACAAACGGGCCAATTATTGAGTGAGTGCAAGAGCTTATTAGGGATGATTTGTTTCTTAAACTTGGATTCCAAGCCCCAACTGCTATATTGGCAGGAATGGAGGTGCAATTGCTCCAAAGGTTCTAAAATGTATCAGTCAGCTGAACGCCATCATTGATTGAGTAAAAAGACTATGTTGAATTTCCAGCTCAATAAAATCTAAAAGCTCTCCTCTAAACAGACAACTTGGTTGTATTAGCTCCAAAATGTCTAGAGGCCTTACATCAAGCCAAAGAAAGCATTTTTTGCCTGGACTTCGATTTTGGGCATCCTACATCTTGACCCATGCCTTTAGTATCTGGGAGCGACTGAACCTAAGTGTCCCTTTTGTCACAAGCAAGGCACTAGTTCTTCACTTTTGCCAAGTTAGCATAGGAATGGGCCTCATGTCTTTGTTGTCAGTGTCCCCTTGCCTGGTCCACTGCCAGGCAGTCTATCCTCCTTCACAACAAACTCCCATCGGTTGTGAATTTCAAGTAGCATTACAACTTGTTAGAATTGAAATTATGTTTCTCATCAGGAAAAGACAAATAAATGTGTTTTTAAAAATGTTCAGCATGGCTACAATTTCATCCGATTGATGGTGCATTGATCTATGCCAACCTCCACTTGCAAATCCAAGTGCAAGCCAGTAAGGTGGAGCTCAAGCTTGGCATCTTCAAAGGCTTCTAGAATACTAGGGGATGGCTCCTTGCAATGTAAGTCGAGACCATCCAAATGCTCTGTCCCACACACCTATCTGTCCACTGTGCCATAGGGTTGGTCGCTTTATTCGTGAATGTAGAGTGCGCCATAGCAAGGAGTACCACAGCTAGCCACATCCCCCTCAACCCAATAATAACAAGTTTCTTTGGCTCGAGTTAGCCATGTCCATGGTTGGGACCCTACTCCACTTGATGAGCCTATTATTAATGTTTGGGGCATGTTACCCCCTATCACCTAGGGGTAACTAGAGCAAATCATGTCTCATGGTCCGCAATGAAGACAGTGATACCAATGATGATGATGATCAGTGTTCTCACAGGCAGAAGCCCATCAGCCCTTCAAATGCCTCCCTCCCCATCAACGCAGCTCATCACACCCAATCAGCATGGTTCATTGGAAGAGGGTGGTCCATCACATTATGAGGTACATTCGTCCTTGTTTCATATAAAGTGTCATATTTAATGCATTTGGCATGTGAGTTAGGATCGTGGGTTGAGGTTGGATAATAGATCATAAGGTCGGAAGTTATGCTTTGTAATATCCCCAGATAGCAAGGCTGGGATTTCATGTTCTTTTGTGCAATAAGTGTTCTTTATGCTCTAAATTGGTTGGCAAAATTTTACAAACAGTTTGCATGTATTCTACTAATCAATGTTACAAGAACCGGACCGGAACCGGCAAAACCGGCCGGTCCGACCGGTTCCAGACCCTGACCGGTTCAAACCAGCCCCTCAAACCGCTTTAGACCGGTTCCATACGGAACCGGTTTTTTTGCTAAGGAGGCCCGCGAACAGAAAAGTAAGGAAATTTTTTATTTTTTTTAAAAAATCAGGGTTGGGGGCATGCATGGGAAGCTTCTAGAATTGTCTAGAGCCCCTAATGAAGCTATAAAGCCAACCCCACCCCCACCCCCTCTCTTTCACTCACACTACTCATTTGGCTTCTCTTGAGTAATTAATCCTTTTACTTAAATTTTTAACATTACCATTAATTGTTTCAGGATGTTTGAGAGTGGTTCCAACCTGATTGGACTTCATATGGAGAAAGTAGAATTTTAGGTCCCATTCAAAATTCAGCAGACTTAACGGTTTTCAGGATTTCAAGATTAGCAGGATTGCATGCTTCCACTGGATTCTATCATGTAAGAGGGTATGAAACTGACATTTAATCAAGGGCACCATACCCATTATGTACCTCGATGTTGGTGGCATTAATTGTTGAACTCTTCTGTCACGACCCCAGTAAAAATGTACCCTTCACTCAAGTATAAATTCTTCTGTTGAACTCTTCTCTTTATCATCGTGTTAAGTGACTTAATAGTGTATCTACACACCAACCTCTGTCTTATTTGTAGGCACTAGGCAAAGAGAAGAGTGGTTAAAGGGAAAGACAAAGATTCACATGGATGCACATGAATATGTATTTGTTTTTCAAAAATTTGAATATTTTATGTATTTTTAGGGACCGGTTTTTTGATCCGGTTTTTTTCCGGTTCCGGTTCGGTTCCGGTTTTTGGGGTCGACCGGTTCGATTCTTGTAACATTGCTACTAATAGACATTTCGTCAAACATATTGCATGCAATACAAATACACCAGAAATAGAAAAGACAATATGTGGTATTTTATTATGAATGGAATCTGGAACACAACAAGAATAATCTATACTAGCTGCTATAGCAGCTGCAACACATCAATGAAAACACACAATATCAAGCCAAAAACTTGGAATCGTGCTATGGCCTCCTCAATATATGAGATCAAACCCTCCAAGTGCCACAACCTCTCCAAAAAAATTGCTACAACCCAAAACTAAAGTCAAATCACAAGACGAAGCTCCAATGAAGATCCAGGATGCATCCTCCTCCTTGTCTAGCTAGGATGGATATTGCACCACCGAAACTAAACTATAATGGAAGGGTTTTGCCAAAACCCTAATGAAAACCTTGGCTCCAAGAGCACTCCAAAGAGATCAATCCAAAACATAATGCCAAAGTAAAGCGCTACCCCTCCTTTTATTCTTCCTCCATGTCCTTCTAGATCTTCCCCCTTTTGACTCAATCAAACATGACCCTTATTCCTCCTTTTTTAATTTTCACTTAAAGATTAAAGTCACTTTACTAATGTTTAGCAATTGTTAATCTAAAAGTTACTTTAGTATCTTTTAATTAAATGTCACTTTAGAAACATAACATCTCCTAGCTAGGTGACATCAAATAAACCCCCTGACTCCCTTTTTCTTCACTGACTAGCCTCGAAAGTCATCTCCAACTGCAGAATAGGGGAACCCAAAAATGGGGACATGATAGTCCTCCTTTCCCAAAGATTGATTGTCCTCAAGCAATGCCATCACACCCATATGAACAACAAACTGAACCAAACTGAAACTAATAATGATCCCTAGGTCTCAAACCAATCTAAAAGATGTGGAGCACCTGTCGCCCACAATACTACCCTGCAATGTGCTAACACAAGAGGCCTCCTGAAAGAAACAATTGGCTCTCCCATCTGTACCATCTGCCAAACTGTCAACCCATAAAATCCCAGGGTCCCAAGCTAATCTCCGAGAGGAACCATCATACCGCGTTGCACCCCTCTGATCATAACCATCTGACCACCATGCCCAAATTGCGCTCTCCTCTCCTGGACCCCCAAGCTAAAATCCCTTAAAGGATTGAACTCACTATCCTGGATCATGTCTCGCCAAGGCATCTTGGCAATGTTGAAGCCTACCAATCCGCAAATAGACTCGATCCTGGGTATCGTGAGGGAAAATCTACCTCACCATATAGAACAAGGCTTAACAACTCCTTTCACAACGTCCCCACAATGACGCAGACCAATCACTGACACGACCCTGTCGATCACCCTCATCATCTGAAGCGGTTTATCACTTCAATGAATGCTAGGATCCCATCACCAAATTGGAAGCCCATCACTCCCAATGCCTATTGAAATCTCTGTGAACCGATCCAACAGAAGATAAACCTATTCATGCGCAAAAAGCTAAACATGAACATCATGAAGCTAAGATAAAGGTTAGCTGGCCGAAGTGAAGATAGACACTAGACACTAGGTTCTATGCTCACTGTTAGAATATGAATGGATGTGCTCGTTTTACCATTGACAATATCACTATTGTCACCCAACCATAGGCCAAAGCAACCTTCCGAGCACCTTGACCTTGACAAAGAGAAGAATCCTGGTAGAAATCCAATAGCCAAGCAAGGTTAATGCACCAAGCAAGAAGTAACCAAAGCTGATCAGAGAGTCCAACCCAAAACTGGCGCAACTCCTTCCCCAGGACTTACGCACAACACTGCCAAACTGCAGTGTGCACAAGTAACTTTTTTTTGCGATTCTGAGAAGTGTGTCAAATGAGAGACTAGCACCCTGTATTTATAGTAATCCTGGCAAACTGCCTAGGCCAACTTCTCATTCTGGGTACTAATTAATTCATATTAATTATCTCTCTCAGCCGACATCTTTTCTAGGGTTATGTTCACTTCTTTTCTTTCTTCCAGAACATTCTAATCTTGTCAAAGGTCACAATGGAGGTTCATACCTCCCGAAGCTACCATAATATCAACACTCACAACGGTTGCTTTATGTAGACCATTATTTTTGTATCAAATGCCATGTACATACCAAGTTTCCAAGACAGGGGGATGCGTGAACTGGGAAATGCATCAGGGGGATCCTGTCCAAAACCAAAAAAAAGAAATTAACATATCAGAAAAGATGACAAGTCACAAACATGAACAATGAAAGCATAAATAAATTGCTTTCGGGTTTTTTGTGTTTTTTGTTTTAAAAAGTTGACATTTTCTAAGGCCATTGGGAAAAAACCGTGGGGGAATACGGAGAAGTACCAATTTTGGGAGGGGGGACACCCAGGGGTTTCCCACAAAAAGGAAACATCAAAATTTCGCGGGAAACATCCCTCTTGCGTTAACAAGGCGTGCCCCCCACGTTTCCCACTTGTTTGGTATAGGGAAATTCAATGGGGGACATTTCCCCATGTTTCCCTTTTGGGGAAACATGGGGAAATGTCCCCCATTGAATTTCCCTATACCAAACAAGTGGGAAACGTGGGGGGCACGCCTTGTTAGTGTTTGTAGCTTGGACAG
Source organism: Picea engelmannii (assembly GCA_009831015.1). Classification (NCBI taxonomy): domain Eukaryota; kingdom Viridiplantae; phylum Streptophyta; class Pinopsida; order Pinales; family Pinaceae; genus Picea; species Picea engelmannii. The sequence goes on along the minus strand of ML855103.1, from coordinate 10,928 downwards.
GTATTTTCGTAAGGGTGTCTACTCATCGTCATTTAAATGTATCCTATACTTTCCCTAGAATTCACTTTATTAATTTATTAATAAAGTGAATGTTTTTTTATAAAGTGACTTTTAATTAATAAAGTGACTAAGTTAAAATCACTTAATGATTTAATTAAAAGAGAGTCGTTGATCTCACGATCTAATCTTGACCGTTGATATTAGGTAAATCACTCAAGACAAAAGACAAAGAGGGTAAAGGAAAAGACAATCAATTTTCATTTCGCAAGTCATGTGAGGTGAAGGAGAAAATTCAGAATTGATTTTTAGGCTTGGCGAGAATGCAAAACAGGGTGCACGCATCCCAAGGCAACAAGTCTTAAGAGGCAACACATCTTTTGATGCAACATGGAAATCGAGGCAGCACGTCTTTTTAGGCAATACGGATTTCAAGGTAGCACATCTTTTGAGACATCACATATATCGAGGCAGTACATCTTCTGAGGCAGCATGAAAATCAAGGCAGTACATCTTTAGAGGCAATACAGAATTCGAGGCATCACGTCTTTTGACGCAGCACATCTTTTGAGGCAACATAGAAATCAAGCAGTACATCTTTTGAGGCAACATGGAAATTGATGCAACACTGATTTCAAGGCAACACGTCTTTTGATGTAGCACGGAAATCAAGGCAACACATCTTTTGATGCAGTATAGATTTCCATGCACTACATCTTTTGATGCATCACAAAAATCGAGGCAACACGTCTTTTGAGACAACATGAATTTCGAGGCAACACATCTTTTGAGGCAACACAAAAATAGAGGCAATATGTCTTTGAGGCTACACAAATTTTGATGCAGCACATTTTTTGAGGCAGCATGGTAATCGAGGTAGCACATCTTTTGAGGCAGCACAAAAATCAAGGCAGTACGTCTTTCGAGGCGACACAGATTTCGAGGCAGCACATATTTTGAGGCAGCTGTATTTATTGCAGCAAGTACAAACCTGTACAGACAACCTCAATGATTGGCAACACACAAATCGAGGCAACATTGTAGTTCAGGTTTGCAGATTTGGTTTGTGGTTTTAATTTCTCAGAGCTATTTTCCCTGTGAAACTGATTTGGAAGAGCAGAAAAATTATTGTGTACTGTGTGATTGTTTTTCTCATTTTTTTTGCTGCATGCAAGAGTTAATTATTTCAGCAAAGTATTTAGATCTAATCTATTTACTTAATTAGCTGATCTAAAGTCAAATTAACACACCCCACACCCAATGGAGCACGTCCCCATGTAACATTGTAAATAATACACAAGAATGGGGAGAATATCACATATTGCTAGCTCGGAATAGGTTGTTGAACCAGTCTCTCCATTCACACCAACTCCTTATACATCATCACTGTGCTACATACTTGTTATGGTTTAACTACCTAGATTTAATAAATTTACAATTCATCCCATGATGGTCACCTAATACTATCGTTAATGATGACGTGTCATTATTAACATTCATGTGGTCACACACTAACATCAATACTAAATGTTGGAACTTGTTGTTTGCTCCTCCAACACCCCCTTCAAATGAGTGTCTTTCTAAATGGAGACTTAAAAGAATAAGTGTACAAGCAATATAGCCTGAAGGCTTCATGGAAAAGGGGAAATGGCATCAAGTTTATAAGATAAAAAAAAAAGGCATTTTGTGGACTCAAACATGTTGAAGTAAATGTCAAAGTAATAATGGTAAATTAGATATTAGACATTGGCATTAATAAAGTCAAAATTAAAGTCATTTTGACTTTAAGTTATTTTATGATTTTATGATTATTTTGCTTTTGTGTATCTCGATCTATCCCACATTCATAAAAAAGGTTGACTCAACTAGCTTGTAACACTTTATAAGAAGGCTTTCACTCCCCATTAATCAATGCAATACAGAGAACTCTCTCAAGTAATCTTAGTTTTCTTTATGTGTATGATTTTCATTTATCATGATATGGTATGAAAGTTCAATTAGAGACACAGAGTCTATGAGAGTGTGAAGACCTAGGGACTGCTGTCGATAGAGACATATCAAAGAATCATTAGTGTAGCACATCGAAGAGACAAAAGGGTTTCGCTAAAACCAAGAAATTGATTTTATTTTTGATAGAATAAAAAAAAATTAGGGAACCTTGCAAATCATCGTTCCAAAAGAAAAAAAAATTGAAGGAAAAACCATATGGACACCAATTCGTATGATGATACAACCACCAAACACAGTGACCAAAGATAATCGAGTTGTACAACTGGGATGCACATGTTGTACGGCATGGCCAAAGAAATCAAGCTGCCAAAGCCATACAAGTACGGATCAACTACCAAAGAATTTTATAAGTCGCACTTGAGGCTGTACGGATGCCGCCATGGAGTTTTTGAGCAGAAATTTGGACTGTACAGTCTGATTAGACAGTCAATTAGTCAAAGTTCTCAATTATTGCTCGACAATACAAATGATTTGGGAGCAAACTAGAGCTGTTCATGCCTGCATTGTTGCCCAAATTTGCAAATCCGGAAGATTCAGCTACTGTTTTTGTGATTTCCAACAAATCCAAGGAGAAATGAACACAAATTTGGTGATTTCAGCAGATCCAATGCAGATGTATCCAAATCTGTGTGTTTTGGTGCTATTTTTTAGCAGATTTATCCAAATCTGTGTTCTTCGGCAATATGTGGCTGCTATTGGTGTTTAAAGCCAATACCAGGTGTTCTTACTCTAGGATTGCAGACTGAGGGAGGGAAGAATAGATATCTTCAGCATTTTACTCTGTTCCAGCACATATTTCTACATTTTTGACTTGTACCAATGGCCTCTTTACCCAACATCATGCTGGAAGGCAGTTAGAGATTCTGGTAAGAACCACAATACATGGAAGTAGTGTATGTTGGCCATCTTTAAGTATAGGTGCTTAGCTGATATCGTCCTACAAAAAGATACCCGACCAACCACTATGTGTAGAAACCAGAACAAGTATGATAAGCAAGACAAAGAAACAATAATACTGATCAAGTTGTCCATAACAGATGAAATGCTTCCTGAAGTCCAGACAAGGAAGACTTCAACAACAATTTGGAAGCATTTATAAGAGTTGCATGAGACTTCGGACAAGGGCAAAGCATTCTTCATGAAGAATATGTTGTGTTCAATCACCATGGATGAGAATACATCATTGCAGGAGCATTTACTCGAGATCAAGGATATCAAAGAACAGTTGTCAACCATTGGTCGAAAAATGAAAGAGGAGGACGTGGTAGAAATTGCACTAGAACGCTTACCACGTGCTTACGAGCACTTTATTGAGACCCTAAACATCACCACTACAAATGTTGACCTCGAGTTTGAAAAGTTGTACAATAAGCTCTTACAACAGGACAGATGGAAGAAATAGTTCAGTAGCAGCAGTGAGGCTAAGGGTACAGAACAAGCCTTTGCAACCAATGTCAAGGGCAAAGGCAAGTGAGCAAAGAAGGAAGGGCAAGGCAGCAATGAGGATGCAACCAATGTCAAGGGCAAAGGCAAGTGAGCAAAGAAGGAAGGGCAAGGCAGCAATGAGGATGCAACCAAGAGTCTAAAGAACATCACATGTCATTATTGTGGCAAGGTAAACCATATGAAGCATTATAAAAAGACGTTGGCTAATCAAAAACAAACCAAGGAGGACCTCAGCAGAAAATTCATGTCACGGAGCATACAAAGGAGGAGGAGTCAGCTTTCTATGCATTCATGGCCAAGAGACGAGCAAATCAACTCAAGTCCTCTGCTTGGCACATAGATTCAGGTGCATCATGACACTTCACCAATAGGCAATACTAGTTCACAGAGTACACTACTTGTTCCTCTGAGGATTCAATAATCTTCAGTGGTGGGGAAGACTTCACAATAGTAGGCAAAGTGAATGTGCAGATTTCCTTTAGAGGGAAAATGATAATTTTCCTCAATGTGTACTATATGCCAGAAATGGACTTTAATCTAATATCAGTCAATTAAATTATCAGGCATTGCCCCCATCTAGATGTTAACTTTAGTAATCACAAATGCTACATAGTTGACAAAGAGACCAAGAAAACCGTTGCTCTTGGTGTGGAACATTATGCACTATTCAGACTGGTTGACATTGGACAGGTTAGGGAGCATGCATTGGCAATCAAGAGTGCATCAAACATCCGTACACTTTGGCATCAGCGGTATGGGAGCCTAAACCTACCTCTATCGATTAGCTTGAGAGAATTTGGTAGATGGACTTCCTGACATCCAACAGCAGATATAGGGTGTTGGCGAAGCTTGCCAGGGAGGGAAGCAACACAAAGCACCATTTGATGAAGGACAAGCTTAAGGAGCAAACGGAGTCCTTCAACTAGTTCAAGCAAATGTTTGCGGACTAATGAACACAGCATCCATCATAGGTGTCAGGTATTTCCTTCTTTTTGTTATGACTATAGTAGGAAAATGTGGGTGTATTTTTTGAAATTGAAATCTGGTGTGTTTAATGAATTTCAAAAGTTTAAGGCATTAGTAGAAAAAGAGTCGAGTTGTCACATTACTACTCTTGGGTATGATAATGAAGGAGAATTATGTTCAGAAGAATTCAATAACTTTTTTACTAAACATGGGATAAAAAGACAATTCACTACACCCTACACTCTACAACAAAATGGAATAGTTGAAAGGCGGAACCACACTATCACATGTTAAATTTAGAGTTGTTATTAAGTTCTTTTCAGTTTACTAGAGCATAACAGCATAAGCAATATCACTGAAAGAAACACAATCACAAGGTACACAGCATTTTATCCTGGGAAACCCTCATGGGGGAGAAAACCCAGCAAAAACTTCCTCAATAATAGATTGTCGATACAATGCCAAGACTAAAGACAAAACCACCAAGAATAACCCAAGACTAAGCATGTGCCCCTCTCTCCTTCTTCTTGCAACTGCAACTACCTCCAAACGATGCGCACTTGTTAAGTGACTGAGTGAGTGAATGAATGAGGCGTCATCCTCACTTATTTATACTAGCTGAGGGGGCGCTAGGGTTGTGTCTCCTCACCAAGCAGGGCCAACTTCTTCCAATAGTGGTTAAAACCACTTTAATAAACCCTAAGGGCCGACTTCTCAAATATCACCATATGAATATGGTTTGACCAATCCACAAAAAAGAATTTAGTCATACATAAGTCCCAACATGATCAATCCACAGAAGGGGATTGATCTATATAATAATAACTCAATTATAATTAGAATATTCTTTGCAGTTACAATATTTCAACACTCCCCCTTAACAAGAAGGGTATTCTACTGACATAACCCAATACAACATCAACAGGAGAGAGAGAGAGGGTAGCAACATCATCAACATCTGGAACATTGACTGGCACATCTATAAGTCATTAGAAGTTTTTCTCATCATCGATATCATCATCGTTCACAGCATGGAGCTGGAGTAGCATCATCATCGTTCACAGCATGGAGTTGGAGTAGCATCATCATCAATTAGCATAAGGCTATAAAAACAACATCAACAGCACTAGGTTGATACAGCATCATCATCAACAACACGAGGCTGATACAACATCATCAACAATAGCACGAGGCTGGCACAACATCATCAAACACAGCACGAGGCTGGCACAACAACATCATCATATAGCAACAGAATGAGGCAGGTGCAACAACAACATTTTGTGGTACTCTGACAGACCGTCCTTATCGGACCTTCGAGATCTTCCCAGGAATCATAAGATTCCCTAGGATATAAAATCCTAACGGAGCTACCACGTGGTACTCTGACAAAACGTCCTTACCGGACCCTCTTGATCTGCCCAGGAATCAAAAGATTCCCTAGGATATAAAATCCTAACGGAGATACCACTACTAACCACAACTGGCATATACATGCACAGGTACTCTGACAGACCGTCCTTACTGGACCTTCGGGATCTGTCCAGGGATGATCAATCCCCTAGGATATAAAATCCTAACAGAGCTACCCGTTGTTGGTTAGGATACTATAGTATCATTAGCATCACTCCCCCTTTCGAGGGAGGTCCTTTTGGACTATACCAAGCTTGTCTCGAAAGTATTCAAACTTTACACGAGACAAAGGCTTGGTCAACACATCTGCAACCTGCTCATCTGTGCCAACATATTGGAGCTTTACAGCTCCCCTCTACACCATATCACGAATGTAGTGATACCGGATTTCTATGTGCTTCGACTTATCATGGAACTATTGAGTTTTGTACCTTGGGAGGGGTTCCCTATGTGTTTCTGCTCTCCTAGACACATGTGGGATGGACTATACACTTTGTACCTTGCACTTTTGTCTAATTTCACTTTGACTTAGGAGTTTTAAGTCAAAAGTGAAATTTAGTCATTTATGCCTAAAATGACTATTAATTCACAATGTGGGTGAACTAGAGACATAAAGTGAACTTAGGAAACTTAACCCAAAGTGGGTTATTAACTTAGATACTTTTGGTGAGATCTCAACCATTGATTAGATGGGAGATGAGATGATCTCATCCATTGGTTTCTTAGGTTTCCTTATGCTTGTTCAAGAGGGGCGCAAAGGGGCAAGGAGAGCTCATTCTTCATTTGCTCACTTAGAGAGGAAGACTTGGAGCATTGAGATGAGGTTTGCTGCATGAGTTTGCTAGAGCTCGAGCACTTGCTTTCATGGAGGGAGGCAGCCAGCTACTAGCATGGTTTATTTAGTGGGGAGGTTTCACTTCTGTGGAGGGCGCACTTGTCTATGAGGGCGCATCAATTGTGGGGAGGACTTCTAGCCATCAGATTGCAGTGAGATCAGTTGCAGAGGGAGGCCATCCAGCAAAGCTTCATTCCTGTGGAGGGGTTTCCAGTTTTGAGCTCACAGTTTTCTTCTGGAGCAGTTTCAGTGGATTAGAGAGCTTGTATGTGGGGCGCACCTTCCTAGGGCGCACCTGAATGTTTTGGACTTGTGTTTCAGCCTGGATTAGGCTGCTATTGTATCAAGTTCCTCTATATTTTGTAGTTGTCGTATTCCACCTTCTGCTTTCCTCATATATAGACATATATTCCAAACTGGTTTTCCCCGAGGGGGTTTATCTAGGGTCATGTTGACTAAAAATACCTGTGTACAAAAATGCATGTGTTAGTCTTTTAGATCTGCTTATTTTCAGTTGTAAAGATCTTTAGGTGTGTTGTATTTATTTTAGTATGCATGTGCTAACTTCTGGTTACTAAAACTACATGCTAGAGCACCTAAAATTGCAAATACAACCATAACAAATCAGCAAGAAGTTCTTGGACTGTTGGCTGTCCTAAAACAGCAGCAAACACTTTTCATAACAGTTGAAACTTAGAGCCAAACTGTGGTCAAAGACAGACCCAGTTGGCAAGCTTGATAGGACCTGAAAATCTTCAGGAACACGGGGTTCTCTGTCATCTTTATGCAACTCTAGTTATCACATAGAATCACAGTGGCTTCCATCTCCAGATCAAATAGACCTGCCAACAACTTGTGAAGCCATATGGCTTCACCACTGGCGAAACATGCCAATGTATTCCGCTTCTGTCGTGCTAAGAGCAATACTGGATTGCTTCCTGCTCTACCATGAAGTCATGGATGACTCCACACTGAAACAACATCCTGAAGTGCTCTTTCTCTTAGAAAAACTTCTAGCCCAATCTGAATCAATATAACCAACCAGTCTGAAGTCATGATCTCCAGTATAACAGAGACCAAAGTCCAATGTACCCTTGAGGTATCTCATCACATGCTTTGCAGCTACAAGGTGAACACATCTAGGTTCTACCAGATACTGACTCAAGGTGTTCACAGCAAAGCATATATCAGGTATGGTATTCGTCAGATACATCAACGAACCAATGATCTGTCTATATAGAGTAGAATCAACCAACTCTGACGAAGTATCAACCAGGAGCTTCAACTTTGTTTCCATGGGTGTGTTCATGGCTTTACATTCCAACATATCAAACCTCTTCAGTATTTCAACTACATACTTCCCTTGGTTAAGGAAGATCTCCTCTGGGCTCTGCCAAACTTCAACACCTAAGAAATAATGCATCAGGCCTAGGTCTTACATCTCAAATTCTACAATGAACTTCTTCTTACAATCTGTGATGAGCTTTTCTTCTCCTGTTAATAATAAGTCATCCACATATAGCAGCAATATAATTGGCTCATCATTCATAACCTTGAAGTAAAGAAGTACCATGTTGGGGTAACAATGACAGGGCTACCTCCGTGTTACGCCAATCTAGGGCTACTTGCTTTTAGGCTTTGGGCAAGTACAGATTGTGTGATAACAGGCCTATCTAAGAGATCATTGATAATAGATGAAACAATCAACTTCATCGCCCTATACATGCAACTGGGTATTTCTTAAACTCAAGGTATCATTACAGAGCTCAGTTAGAAGAAGATCAAACTAGGGAGGTCAAAGATGGATTATACAAGTGCTTAGAGTGCATGGTCCCTAATGAGGCAGAGCAACTGAAAGTGCATCAACAAATCAGTTCTTTCATCAAAGCCATGGGTACCTTTGGCAAAAACCTGGCAAAGATTGCAAGAGATGTGGACCAACCAGGTAAGCAATTCCAAAGTTTTTTTAAAATTAGTTGTTTAAACTTTAAATACTTTATTTTTTAGCCAAAGTCACAATCTAATCATTTATGAAGTAACTTTGTCTTTGTGGCACATTGGTGGGAGTCATTTGGTAGCAAGTGTCCTCGATTGCAAAAGTTTGCAATTCGAGTCCTAAGCCAAACTTGGAGTGTTTTTGGGTGTGAGCGCAATTGGTCTGTCTTTGAGCAGATTCACACGAAAAAGAGAAACAATTTGGAACAAAAACAGTTAAATGATCTCATCTTCGTGCAATACAACCTTTGACTAAGGCACAACCAGTTGCTAAACAGAAGGCCTGATACAGATCCAACCTCAAAATGGGTGGAGTCTCACCCAGCAAAGTTTGATCCCAATTTTGATATTGATGACTTGGAGTTGGGGGGATCAGTTTGGATCTGGATCCACGAGTAGGAGTCAGAGTAAGTGACAATGTAGCACCAGGCATGGCACATGCAAGCACTAGTCGTGCAACTCGGCCATCTCGTGCTTCCGCTAGTACTACTACAACTACTGTAGTTGAAAATGTCCCTAAGGAGTCTGAGGAGTCCGAAGACTCTAAACCAGAGGATGATTTTGTAACTGCTATGGAGGATCCCATTTCTAGCAATGGTGATGAGTTTGATGATTGATCATGTTGATCAATGATATGTACTATGTATTATGTAATAGACCAATAGCGTGTACCATGTTTTATAGACTCTAGAGGCCATTTAGAGCCTCATTGATTATGTATTTTGTTATTGATATGTATTGCACTCGATCCGTTTTGATATATTCACCCTTACATGGTATATACATGAGTAGAGTTTGCATATTTTGTCTCTAATGGTTTGGAATCTTTTAAATATATTTTTTCATTAAAATTTAAATATTTTTTTGTATTTTTTAGTAAAACTGAGTCATTGAAATCAGATTGGTCCGAGTCAACCCAAGTCTAAGTCCGAGTCCAAGTTGACCCTCAACCGATTCCAAGGTCGAGTTCAAGTTTTAAAACATTTTTAGTCCAAGTTTTTATGATTATTTCACTTTTGTGTGTATCTTGGTGTATCCTACATTCATAAAATGGATTGACTCAACTAACTCGTAACCCTTTATAAGGAGGCTTTCACTCCTCGTTTAATCAATGCAAAACTCTCTAGAGTTATCTTGGTTTTCTTTCTGTTCGATTTCCACTTATCGCTATAAAACAGGCTCCCAAAGCCTAGTATGAGAGGATTAATGAGCACTTTAGGGAAATGGGTTTAGAAGATGTGAATCAAATCCTAATTTGTACCTACAAATTAAAGGTGAAGATAGATGTTGTATGTGGATGATTTAATCATTACAAATAACATCACAAAGATTGATTGAAGAGATAAAAGGTAAGCTGAAAAAAACCCTTCGAAATGACATATTTAGGCCTACTTCATTATTGTTTAGGAAAGGAAGTACGGTAGAAGGATGGCAACATCTTCATGTCCCAAACCAAGAAAACACAAAAATGAAAAGAATCAATATGCCAGATTATAAGTTAGTAGAAGCTCCTATTGAGATGGGAGAAAAGTTATCAACTTGTAAAGATTCAAACATAGTGGATGCAATTTTAAATAGGCAATGTAGTGAAATCGATCTCCTTACTCCTACTAAACCAAATTCAAATATGTAGTTGGGATCATCTCGTGGCTCACAACAAATCCCAAAGTTCTTCATTGGAAAGCACCAAAGAGAATCCTAAGGCATGTGAAATGTACAATGCATTTTAGACTAGGATATGTGCATGCAAGGTGGTAACTTAAAATGGTTTGGTACATAGATTCTAACTGGTGAAGTCGCGTGGACAGGAGAAATTTCACCACAAGCAACTCATTTAGCAACAAACCAAGAGTAACGCATGTAGTAAGAAGCAATGATTGTTGCATCCACCTCCACGAAGGCATAGTATAAAGCAATGATTGGTAAAAATGTGAAGTGATATGGCTAAGGAGGGCTCTTGATGATATAGACCTTCAAGAGACTTAAGCCATGACCCCCTATTATGATAATCAATGTAATAGGTATGTCTCTATGGAATTAATTTTTGCACTTACTAGGGCAATGATGCAAGATGTAAACTTAGTCCCATTAACCATCTTTGGGCATAAGTAGTCATAAATGAAGATCCTTTCTTACTTCTTTCTTTCTATGAGCTAATTGGACTTTCAGGGCCATTATAGAATAAGAATCATAGAAATCTTAATTAATAGGAGTATCCAAAGAAACCTTTCAAAAAATTGTTTGGATAACCTTCTATATATTTCAA
>ML855102.1:9247-28492 GCA_009831015.1 Picea engelmannii | reverse complement strand
TTTTTCTGAGGTTTTTCTATGCTATATTGATATTTGGTTCTTAACAGAAACCCTCTATTGAACATCTCAAAGTGTTTGGTTGCGATGCTTATGTACATGTTCCAAAGGAAAATATGAGTAAGATGGATAATAAAGCTGAAAAGTGTATCTTTATTGGTTATAATGACGTCATGAGATGTTATAAGATTTGGAACCCATAAAAGAAGAATATTGTTTACAGTGATGATGTTGTTTACAGAGAGATGAAAGATGTTCTCAAACGTGAATTTCTACTAAGGGAAGAAGAACCTGGGAAAGAGTTAGACGATCTAAAATCTAACTCAATAGAAGAAGATGAAGCAGAAGAATAAAAATATCATACCCCAGTATTGAGGAGATCAGTGAGGGAAAGAAGGAAACCAAAGAGGTATAGTCCACCCAATTTTTGTGCTAATTTTTCTTTATATATAACTGATGAAGATCCCATAAATGTCAGGGAAACAATGAATTCAGAGGATAGTAAACTCTAAAAGTAGGCCATCGTTGAAGAGATGGATGCCTTGGATAAGAATGAGACTTGGGATCTAGTTGAGTTTCCAAATAGAAGAAATACCATTGACAACAAATAGGTGTTTAAGAAGAAGTTGAATGCAGAAGGCAAAGTGGAGAAATTAGAATAGGTCTGCATTTAGATTTAGAAGTAGTGTCATTAGATAGTTAGTTATAGATTTTAATTCATCTGAGAACCTTTGGTTGTCAGATTCATATTTAGATAGAATTTTAGAGTGGAAACCAAGCCCACATACTAGTTGAAAATGTTATTCCAAACGAGAGCGAGTCTAATTGGGACTTTCCATCATGTGTTATTCCTTACTTGTTTGACAGGCCTTTTAGACCCATAAACACACCATTTTCCAATGATCCGGATTTAAGAGCGGAACGAACTGATTAACAGACTGAATACAATAAACATAAAGATAGGAAGAATAATACAAATATTCAGTGAACAATATCTTCTATTAAATAATGAAATAGGCTGAAACTCTAAAACTGCAGAACTGAAACTTGCTCGAATGGTGGTAGCTATCTCTGAGAAGAGATGTGGCTGCTATGTGCATCCGTCTGAGCAGAATTAGATTACAATGAGGCTCCAGAGGCCCTTTTCATATTACTTATGAATGCCAAAACCCTAGACATCTAAAAACCTAACCCTAGAAGGTGAAATGCCAAAAGTCATGTGGGCCCTATGGGTAAGTTGGTGTAATTTGGTACCTCAATTTCCTAGGGTCGTAACTTTTGCATACGACCTTCGTTTTAGGCGTGTGATAGCCCATTGGAAAGGTCTTTTAGAGAACTACACATTCCACCATCAGACTCTGATTTCGTCTACACTATGACTGTGGCGAGCCAAAAAAAACAATGTTTAGAGCCCCAAAACATCCTTGAAAGTACAATAAGATGTACACTAAGTTGGATTAGGCGAGAGGCCACCCGTATCCACCTAAAAAATGTGTGGGGCTTCATACATCCCAAGAAGTGTAGAACTCACAATTATAAAGCAGTACAGAAGGTCGTGTTGAACAAAAATAGACACAAGGAGCTAGTTGGAATAGGTGGGTGGCCACCAATATCCACCTGGATCAATCCTCCCCCCTTAGGAAGCAATGGTCTTCATTGCGTTGTGTTCCCCCATCAGGGGAGGAAACTTCTGCTGGATTTGGCCCCGGGTGAGCCTGTTGGCACAGGGGTAGACCCAGAGTTCAACGCTTCAACAACGCACCAACAAAACCCTAACTACCGACCCTTTGGACAACACCTGCGAAGCAAATGAAGTCTCACCTGAGGTAGAGGCAGGGGGGTTGCAAGACTCAAGTGTCTACAACCAATATGGGACATAGATATGTGATTACAATTCTTAACAGAGCACTTAAACAACAATATGTATTAGTTCTCGAATTTCGTTCACATCGCAGATAAAACCCTTATTACAGATCAACGTAGTAACCATAAAGATCAAATACTTTCATTCATTTAGCACATAACATTAGCTCAGATCTAACATTCATTCATCTTTAAGCACTAAGAAACAACATCATATCCGTTCGTCATACATTATAACAACAACACTAAGCAGATAAACAAATAAACAACATCACACAAAACACATCAAGACACAGGATATACGTGGTTCACCCCAGTGTGGGGCTACGTCCACCAACATCTTCTTCTTCTTTATTAGTCTTCAATCTTGTTACATTCATCTTCTCCTGTGCACAAAGCCATAGATCCAACTCCGCAGTGGACAAGTGATCTGCGTACAACGCACTAGATCCACCTTCCCCAAAACTAGGTCAAGGCACAAAGCCAACTCCTTACTAGCACAAAGCCTTACTTTACACAACCATATTGCAAAAAGCAACTTCCAATCTCTTGCACTAAGCGAAACATACTGTGCACATAGCTAACACTACTTCTTACATCACTTAGCTACTTCTTATTTATACATTTACAAAAAGGCCTAGCCATGGGTAAACCCATGGGCCGACATCCCATAACCCATTACATAAACCACAAGACCCTTTGCTGGGTCCACAAGCCCACAAAATAAGTGAGATCACATGATCTCAGCTCTTCCTGGGCGCTCCATCTTCGACCAACCCGTCAAAGTCCCAAAAGTGGTCAAACACGACCAATGTTTCCTCAAATCTTGGTCAAGGGCCAACAACCCCCCAACACTCACCTGTGACTCATCCCGAGTCACTTAGATCTGGGCAACGTACCTTCAAAGGCCTCGAGCTTAGCTCAAGCTACCTCAACTTGTTGTTTTGACAGAGCCTCCTGCTCGATGAACTCCTGAATTACTTGTTCTGTAACGGGCCCTTCTAGGCGTTGTTCCACTGTCATAACCATTTGATCCAGTTGCGAGCCTTGTCCTTCAATATCTTCAAAAATCGTGCAAGCTTCGTTCTACACCGATTGTAATCTCTGTGTAACATCCATGACTCTGCTCTGGATGGCAGTAACCTGCTGCTAGAATGTGCATTGTTCCTGTGATATTTTCATCCTATCCACTGCAGTGAGTAGCTTCATCTGTGCCTGGACGGTGGATGCCTTCTGTTGCACCTCCAGGAGATGCGATTTCAGTTTCTTTAGCTCCAGGTCTTCTACGAGGCATTCATAGGTCTGCGAACTATGATTACTTAATTTCTTACACTCCGAGGCAAGTGCCTTGATTCTTTCTACTGCATTCCTGGCAGCTTCCTCCCTTTGATCGTGCACTTCTTGCAGAGTGATCGACATTGCTTGGAGCTCCAAATCCATTATCCGTGCTTGGAGATGCTGAATGGATTCAATGAGCTTCCCTACTTTCATCTTGGTTGAATCTGGTTCCTCCTGTGCCAAGCCCGACATAGAGAAAAGTGCTTTAGTTACCGCTTCTTTAACCGTAGTCTAATCTGTGAGCAACTGGGTTTTTTCTTCTTGTATCTTCACATTGTTCTACTTGAACTTTGCCCGAATTTCATTTTTATCCTTCCGCGCAACTCAAAGTTGCTCTAAGACCTCCTCCTTTTCTTTATTCAAGGCCTCTGTAACATGTTCCTTTTCTTCTTGGACTCACTGAATTTGAGCCTCTGTTGCATCTGCTAACCTTCGTAATTGGGTGGGCTCATCCCCCAATTCTGCAATCTTCGACGAAGAAGGCGCAATAGGTACTATGTGACTCGAATGGATGGATTGTTGTATGTCCTTGAGCTCCTTCTCTATTCTTTCATACAATGTTTCTTGATTCACTTCATGTCTCTGGAAGATATCCTCTGAAGCGTCCTCCATGACTGCGATGATGAGATCAACATCGTCCACTATGAACACATTCTTCGACTGAGGCTTATTGGCTCGGGTCTTCTTTCTTGCTGAGGGTTTCTATGAGGAAACCTTCATTTTCTTCGATGTTTCAGACTCTGTAGGGGGATCCTTCGATGGTGTAACTTTGCCTTTGCCTTGCTTTTCTCCATATTCCCATTCTTCTTCTAGATTCACTTTGTCTCCTCCTCCTGCGGGTGAATCAAGCCTACTTTCCTCTGAGGTGCTGTCCTCCTCATTAGTTTCTATGTTCTGCACTTCCTCCTTTTTCTTCGTGCTAGTATGTCCATCATGTTCGACCCGAGTGACCAAGGGGCTTCCAATGATGTCGGGGTCAGAGAGTTCTGCATCCTCAACTGGTACAAGGAACTCTGCTGGCCATTCTTTGGTGATCTCCTCCATGTCTTCGTTGGTCAGCTTATAATAGGACTGCATTTCCTCCTTACTTTCATCTGTGTGCGCAATGATGTAGATAAAGTGCCGATCTACGTGGAACTTCGCTAGCGGTCTGTACTGATGCAATGTGTTTGAAGTCATTCATGAAAATGCTTCAGCTGCTGGTAGTAAGCATGGAAGACAACATTCGACTGCCACTGCTTCGACATGTCATTCGTATACCACAAGGTAGAGAACCTCGTGGCCAATGGTTCTGATGGCTCAACTTATGGAAATGTCGCTCCTTCCGACATCTGCCAAGCGACAAAGACGATCAGTACCAGTAACCAAATGAAATGGAATTTGTAGCCTTGATCCTGTGCTTTGTGGTAGTCATTCTCCACCTTGTTGACAAGGTAACTCTCCCAGTTCATTTCCATTCCTTCTACACACTTCCCTGCGAGGTCTACTATGAATCTTGTGACCTATTTCAGACGGTTCTTTCTGACGATCTTTCCAGTTATAAGCTGAAAATCTAGGCGCATTGCGCCACCCTGGATGGAGGCTACCTTGTAGCCTCACTTTCTCTTTTCGACATCGCCATAGTCTTCCTTTATGCATTGTGCCAACGGGCGATTTGAAGTCTTCCCTGGGTAGAACTGTTGAGGGTCCTGTCCCTGCATATTCAGTGCTATGATGAGGTGAATTAGTGTTGGCTCCACATTGACACACCTGTCAAGCCACATATACCCTCCATGGTAACATGATAGGAGGATTTTAACGCAAGCGTTAACCTCTTGATGTCAGCCAAAGTGAGGGATCTTCATCACGTTCAGGATCGTCGACTGCGTGAGATTCTTAATCCACGGCTGGGAGACTATGCACAACTTCTTCCCAGTTGTTCTCATCAAATACCTATGTGGCGCGAGCATTGCGTGGTTCTTCCTGTCTCTGAGGTTAAAATTGTTGTTCTTTAGAGCTGGGATGTGTCCTAACTGGGGTCCAACTACGCGTATCCCCTTCCGGATTTATGCGGTGATCAACGTGTACTCAAAGTCACGCGGGATATTGTCGTTGTTCATCGCGCCAGCCAAAGGCGGTATGTACTCCAGCAAGACCGATGAGATCTGCTTCGCATTAGCCAGATCATCGTGGTGCTTGCTTCACTTCTCAGTTGCGGTCCGTCTAGAACGATGTCCAATCGAGGGGGATGCTTGCAATCCTCCAGTCGAAGATGCCTATATTCCTACAGACATAACTCTCTCATCCATGAGCTCCACAAGAATCTCCTCCACAGATTTCTCTAACGCGCTATGTTCATCCGACATTCACACTTGTAATCAAATATATCAGGTAGGCAAATAGACAAGCGAGGTAATCAAACGGATGGCAAGGTCTAGAAAGCACAACGTGAAACAATGGATTCTCTGTTAGCTCGGATAATCACGGGTGGAAAAAAGTGGTCCCGGTGCAGCGTCTGATGGGTTAAATAAGAGAGTGTTGTAATAGATTCCTCCAATGGGCAAGAATGCCTCAATCAATACAAATCCATTCGTTATGGTGCGGACCCAACGGTCCAACGACGGTATTTCTGTCAATAACTACATTTCTAGTTGTTCCAGAGCGTTATTCTAATGGTCGGGGCACCTCCCACGGTCATATAGCTTCGCTGTGGCGAAGTCCCATTCTGCGGGGTTCTGCTATTCTGGCGAGGTTCAACTTCTATAGATCTTCCTCCTGTGAAGTTTTTTTTGGAACTTCTTTTAGTTTTTCCAACTTGGATTTCTCCTTACTGAGTTTCCTTGCCTTCTTTCCTATGATATAAGTCTCTGGATTCCTCTTTCCATTTTTACTCTTATCTTCTCTTAGCATAATGACTTCGCGCTGCTGATGTTCTTTCATTGGGTTCAAAGGTAATACCTCTTTGCTTACTAGGTTCTCGGTGGACATACTTTCTTTTTTCATGGATAGATCCTTTAAACCTTCCCGTGTTCTTTCAACTTCGACAACTAATTTTATTGCCCTATGTTGCTTCGACTTATCCTCTTGTTCTTCTATTAGTCGCTCTATTTTTTTGGCTATGAAGTCCCTTAGTTCTTGATTTTTCTGTTCTGTAGCTTCCTCCTCTGCTTTCCTTCTGATTTTATCCTTCTCAATCCAAGTCTTTCCTAATAAAAGTGGGAAAGGAGCATTGTTCTCAACAAATTTAATGACTTCAAAGTCCTTTTCTGTCGATGCTTCATGGGAAATCATAGGTATATTAGTAACTCTTCCACATAGGGTTATCATCTTTCCTTTAAACAAGCCTATCCTTCCCAATGAAGGTATCATAACAGGCTTTCACAAAATTTCTCAATTGCTTTTTGGCAGAATGTTCACATGTGTTTCTTCATCCAATACACAATCTATGTCGAAGTCTTCTATTCTTGTGACTATGCACTGTTTCTCTTTCAAGATCTCTGACAAACTGACATCCTTGTGGTCATTCATTACTTCTTTTAACTGTACTAACATAGTCTTATCTTTCTCTGATTCTTTCTCTCTTTGATTCTCTAACATATCCTTAGTTTCTTGACCTTCTTTATAGTTTTTTTGTCTCATGTTCATCGTTTCGACTTTAAAAATCATTCTTGGAAAATCCTCAACCTTATGACCAATAGATTTACAACAAAGACAAATAGGACCTCCACCAGGGAATTCCTTAGCAAGATGTACTGATCTTTTGCAATTATAACACAATGTCAATTCCCTCTTTGTTTTAAACTATCCCCAGCCTCTCCTTGACTGCGCACTAGGATCACAGTGCTGGACCTGCATTCTGCAAAAAATCTTTCTAGGTTCTTGCATCCACTTATTAGTCCAACAATTCTTTCTATGCATAAGAATAGCGTTATTTTCTCTATTTCTATCAAATTTATTTAGATAAACTCTTTCTTCTAACTGTGCCCTAACATTCAGGCTAGGACAAAATGTATCAAACATACCTAGATTCATACTTTCGAAACAAACATTTCCACTTATCTTACCTTTAACAGAGCACAAAGCTTTAATATCTTACCTCTTTCTTTTAGATCTGATTTCTTTCTTAACACAGAGCTTCACAAGTTGATTAGAATATTGCGAACTACAACAATAGATCTACGCACAAAGTTTTCTCTTTTCTTCAGTTCCCAGAAATTACAGTTTCAGGTCCTGGCAATGGAACCATTTGTTGGCATAGGGGCAGACCCAGGGTTCAACGCTTCAACAACGCACCAACAAAACCCTAACTACCAGCCCTTTCGGCAACACCTGCGAACCAGATGAAGTCTCACTCGAGTTAGAGGCAGGGGGGGTTGCAGGACTCAAGTGTCTAC
Source organism: Picea engelmannii (assembly GCA_009831015.1). Taxonomy (NCBI): domain Eukaryota; kingdom Viridiplantae; phylum Streptophyta; class Pinopsida; order Pinales; family Pinaceae; genus Picea; species Picea engelmannii. The sequence goes on along the minus strand of ML855102.1, from coordinate 20,921 downwards.
AACCAAGCTGGGACACAGATCTGTGATTACAATTCTTAAAAAAACACTTAAACAACAATATGCATTAGTTCTCGAATCTCATTCACATCGCAGATAAAACCCTTATTACAGATCAATGTAGTAATCATAAATATCAAGTACTTTCATTCACTTAGCACATAGCATTAGCTCAGATCTAACATTAATTCATCTTTAAGCACTAAGAAACAACATCAGATCCATTCGTCATATATTATAACAACAACACTAAGCAAATAAACACATAAACAACATCGCACAAAGCACATCAAGACACATGATATACATGGTTCACCCTAGTGTGGGGCTACTTCCACCAACTTCTTCTTATTTATTAGTCTTCAATCTTCTTACATTCATCTTCTCATGTGCACAAAGCCACAGAGCCAACTCCGCAGTGGACAGGTGATTTACGCACAACGCACTAGATCCACCTTCCCTAAAATCAGGTCAAGGCACAGAGCCAACTCTTTACTAGCACATAGCCTTACTTTACACAACCATATTGCACAAAGCAACTTCCAATATCTTGCACTAAGCCAAACATACTGTGCACATAACTAATACTACTTCTTACATCACTTAGCTACTTCTTATTTATACATTTACAAAAAGGCCTAACCATGGGTAAACCCATGGGCCGACATCCCATAACCCGTTACATAAACCCTAAAACCCTTTGTTGGGTCCACAAGACCGAAAAACAAGCGAGATCTCGTGATCTTAGCTCTACTCGAGTGTTCCATCTTCGACCAGCCTGTCGAAGTCCCAAAAGTGGTCAAACACGACCAATGATTCCTCAAAACTTGGTCAAGGGCCAACATAGCCACTTGCCTTGGTGTAGGAGTTTCCCTACCTTGACAACCCAATAAAGCTGGATCCGTTGCTCGCGAGTGCCCTTGAATTGTGTGTCCACGATATGATCGATGGATGCTTGTTTCATGCAGTGAGGGTTGAGATCTATTGGTATCAGCTGTTCGACGATCTCAAAGGTATCCAATAACGGTGGAAAATATGGCCTAAGGAGGTCCACATTGAATAATGGATGCAGACCAAGGAAGGGTGGAGTGTTGAGCTCAAAAGAATTTCTACCCACAACCTTGGTGATAGTGTAAGGCCCATAGCGAAGTAGGCGAAGCTTCCAATGGGGTCTGGTGAGATGCTCCTTCTACAAATGTAACCAAACTTTGTCACCAACCTAAAACTGGTGTGGTACCCTATGTTGATCGTGGCTCTGCTTGTACTTAACATTGGATTTACAAAAAATCTCTTGGACCTATTGGTGGATGTGTTGAATCTTCTCAATGAATATGGTGGCTGTGTCAATCACAAACTAATCAGGGGAAGAGTCTATCTGTGCGGTGGCAAGAGGAAGTGCAACATCAATGGGTCCCAAGGGTTGGAATTGCAAACCCACCTGAAATGGGCTATGGCCGATGAAATTATGGAGAGCCCTCTTATAGATGTGTTGGACATATGGGAGACTCTCGTCCCATGTATGGGGATGCTTAGAATTGTACATGCGCATGGTGTGCACGATCATTCGATTGAAGACCTTAGTTTGGCCATCGGTTTGGGGGTGGAAAGTAGTAGATATTTTTGATCTTGGTGTCCAATAGAGACCAGAGACTCGACCAAAAGGTGCTAAGAAACCTGCTGTCTCGTCTGGAGATGATGGTCTGTGGTATCCCAAAGTGGACCCAAACTCGTTCGAAGAAGATCTTGGCAGTATCTGCTGCTGTGACATTATTCTTACAGTCTGTGAGGATGGCCATTTTCGAAAACCGATCAACGACCACAAACACACAGTCATTTCCATGCTTGGTGGACGACAAACTAGACATGTAATCCATTGAGATGGATTCCCACGGCTTCTCAGGAATATAAAGAGGGGTGTATAAGCCTTACTTCTTGATGGTTGGCTTGGAAATGGTGCAGGCAGTGCAATATCTGATATACTTGCTGACGTCCTGTCAAATTTTTGGCCAATAAAAATGTTTCTGAAGAATGACCACATTTTTCTCTACGCCAAAATGTCCTGCCACCCGACTGTAGTGGGCTTCCCAAATTAGATTTGCACGCTCGCTTGTAGGAACACAAAGATGGCCCATGTGGCATAAGAGTCCATCCTGAATGTGAAAATCAGTGACAGTGGCACCTGTACCCAAGAGATGATATGTGGTGGCAAAGTCTGGATCTTGCTGATAAAGTTGGGGCCACTCCGATGCTTCATGTCCACAGGACTGGAGCACAATGGTGAGTGCATCCACATAAGGCCAACTGAGGCAGTCAGTGACACAATTGGAGATACATGTGTTATACTTGATGTTGAGATGGAACTGTTGCAGGTAGGTGGACCACTTCTGATGGTGGTCGTTCTGCAATTTCCCTTGTGTCTGTATGAACTGTAGAGGCTTGTGATCAGTGTCTATGATCGTCTCTTTCCCCATAATATAATGTTTCCATTGAAGACAGGCTTGTACAATAGAATACATTTCCTTATCATAGGTGGGGTATTTCCGGACAGTATCAGAGAGTGTCTCACTATGATATGCCACATGATGCCCGAGCTGAGTGATAACTGCGCCCACAACATAGTTAGATGCATCATTCTCAATCTCGAATGGTTGTTGCCGATCGGGTAAAGAGAGTACTGGATCTGAGCACAAGTGATGTTTCAGATCATCGAATGCTCGTTGCTTCTCCTTCCCCCATAGTAACTTGGCTCGACCATCTCCCTTGGTCACCTGGTTGAGGGCCCATGCAATATGGGAGAATCCCAACATGAACCGTCAGTAGAAATTGACTAGTCCCAAGAAGCTCCGAAGCTCGATCAGTGTGGTTGGGGATGGCCAGTCATGGATGACTTGGATCTTAGCTGGATCAACATGTACCTCATGATCATAAACAATGTAGCCCATGTATTGGACCCTGTTCATGCCAAAAGAACATTTTTCCAAGTTGGCATAAATCTTGTGCTACCACAGAGTGCTCAAAACCTGTTGAATATGTCGCATGTTCTCCTCCCACGTTCTGCTGAAGATGAGGATTCCATCCAAATATACTACCACAAAGGAGTTTGTGAAGGGTCTCAATACATCATCCATCAACCTCATGAAAGTGGCTGGTGAATTTCTTAAGCCAAAGGGCATGACTAGCCATTCGTAGAGACCTTCTTTAGACTTGAAGGTTGTCTTCCAGACATCAGCTGGTTCGATGGGAACCTGGTGGTAGCCAGACTTCAGGTCAAACTTGCTAAAGAAATTTTCTCCTTTGAGTTGGTCAAGAAGGTCATCAATCCTAGGAACGGGGTAGCGGTTCCTGACTGTGATTTTTTTAAGGCTCTGTAATCAATGCAGAGTCACCAAGTCCCATCCTTCTTCTGCACCAGTACAATCGGGCTTCCACAAGGGGAGGAGTTAGGTTTGATGTGCCCCTTTTGAAGAAGCTCTTGGATCTGAAGCTTGATTTCATCATTCTCCATCAGTGAGCGTCGATAGACTGGCCCATTAGGTAGAGGTGCCCCGAGGGTTAGATCGATTGGATGCTTGACTTGACAGTGTGTCAGTACCCCTGTAGGTGAGGCGAATATGTCTCTGTATTCTTCGATGATCCCATCCACTTTCTTCTGCTGCAAAGAGAGGCATTGTGTAGAGGCCATGAATGTGGCGATGACCTTATACTTACTGTGTGCACGTATCACAAAGAAGAAGAACTTCCCGTTTTATAAAATGACCTTACTGCATTGCTTAGCAAAGATTAAAGAAATAATAGTAGGTGGTTCCACCTCTGGGATCCTGTATAATTGTCCACCCAAAGTAATAATAACACTGCGGGGTCTAGACTCATACACAACATGACACTTCCACAAATATGGTTGTCCTAAAAGAACATCACAAACTTCAAGGGGAGAAATATCACACAGTACCTCATCTTTGAAAGGCTTGATGCCATAGGAAAGACGACACTGTTGGCTGACACAAAGATCCCTTCCTTGATGAATCCAGCTGATGGTGTAGGGCTGTGGGTGCGGTCTCGTTGGCAGGTCCAATCGCTTGACGACCTCTGCTGAAATCAAGTTATTCTGACTACCGCTGTCGACAATGAAATGAATCGGAGCCCCTTTGACCCACATCTATGAGTGAAAGAGACGTTACCCTTCCTCTGGTTCTTCTGGTTCGCTTGGACAAAATTTTGTGGTAGTGATCGTGGCACTGGGTTCAACATCAATAATCCACTTCCCTCCTTCAGGATTTGACTTGGGATCAGAATTGACCTCTGACTCAGAAGCCTTCAGCTCGGCCACGAGGGACTGCTTGGAGCAACATTTGTCGGTGTTGTGTCAAGGACTTTTATGGTACTCGTACTATTTTCCCGTGTCCTTCTTCATCTTCTCGTTTCCCTTCTTGTGTTGCTACTTGGATGAATTGTCCTGAGGGAAACCATCTCGACTTGGTCCCTTACTGTATGGGTTGGGGTTGCCTTTGCCCTGCTTCGACTGTGAGGGGTTTGCAGATCCAAACTCTCATCGTTTCTTCTTAAATTTATGCTCGATCTTGACAACATATCTATAAGCCATGCCCAATGAGGAAATTTCCATGAAATCCATTTTTGTTTGAATGTATCTATGTAAACAACCACGATATTTGAGTACCAGATGACACTCAGAATATTTGATACCCAATTTGGTGCGTAGGGTATGGAAAATATTGGTGAAGTCTGGTACTATTTGGTCCCTTTCTTGATGTAGGGTGGTCCATCTGGTATACTGGTCCTCGTAGTTGTACTATTCTTTAATGGAATCCCAGAAGGAATCCCATGTAGGATCCACCACAAAAATTGCAGATTCTTCCACCGCCCTTTGCTCATAGTAAGTATCCCACCAATATTTAACATGGGGAATGACCTTGAGGAGTGAAAAAGTGATCTTTTCCCTATCGAAAAAATTGTGGACCGAAAAATATCCTTCGAGTAGATTCAATCATTTATCTACAACATCCACATCTATCGATCCTTCAAATAATGGAATATCAAAATTTACATGTACCTTGAAGGGGGTTTCATGGCCGCTTGATGAAGATGCTTCTCTCGTGGGAAATCGTCGAAGGATCTGCGCGAAGTTGTCCATCATTTCGTTCCTTTATCACGTGAGGGCTTCCTCGAGCAACATTTTAATAATATCTCTTGCTCCATCTTTTTTATTTTCGTCTCCCATGGGTTTTCGTCGGGCTCGGCGCGATCGATTTGGTAATGACTTGATTGGTTTGAGTCCCAACTTCTTGTACCCAGACCTTGTCATGGACATGCAAAAAGAAAAATAAATGAAGAGCAGACCGCTCTGATACCACTGATCTGGATTTAGAAGCGGAACAAAATTATTAACATAATGAATACAATAAACAAAGAGCCATGAAGAATAACACAAATATTCAGTGAACAATATCTTCTATTAAATAATGAAATAGGCCGAAACTCTAAAACTGCAGAACTGAAACTTGCTCGAATGGTGGTAGCTATCTCTGAGAAGAGATGTGGCTACTACGCGCATCCGTCTGAGCACAATTGGATTACAATGAGGCTCCAGAGGCCCTTTTCATATTACTCATGAATTCCAAAACCCTAGACATACAAAAACCTAACCCTAGAAGGTGAAACACCAAAAGTCATGTGGGTGCTGTTGTTTTAGAGTCTGTACTTAAGGCTATAAAGTACAGGGTCTAGGCATCCGAAAGTGAGTAAAAGATAAAAAGGGGAAAAATCAACCTTTGAAAAAAGGAAGCTAAGGCTGATTTCGAAGTTGTCTCTGTATCGCTTCCAAATGTTCCTGGATACTTATATCCCGTTCAATTGCGGCCCATGAACATTCGAGTTCGACCCGGGTGATGGCAGTTTTAAGTATGGTGTCAAAAAGGTTCAAAGCGATGCTTGTTTTATCCGATAGGCCGGGTTCAATGTTGGGCTGTCTTGCAAAGGGCACGGTCATGGAGGAACAAAAAATGAAGAGAAAGTTCGTGGTTTAAAATGCTACTTCTATTTTTTGACTGTATAAAAGAGAACTTTCGAAATCCGATGTTAAAGGTAGAACACAAACCAAAGGCATTCTTCTGTAACTGATTTAACTTTTTAAATAATCATGTATGAAATGCGAGAAAACATTAAGCCGTCAACAATGCGAGGCTCCTATCAAGGGAGAATATCGCCCTGTAAACAGAAGACGAAAAAGACAAGAAGTAATCTGATGAAGCATAAAATATAGAGATCTAAAAAGTTCACGGGTCTTGTACCTGCTGATAGCCGATATAGAGGAAAAACTCCAAGCGATTAGAGGACTAAAAAGTTGGTCACCACAGTAGAAGTTGCACTAAATTGTAGCTAATCATTCATCAAAAATATATATGCGAAATGAAATTTAATATAAGATAACAGAGAAAAAAAAACTCATAACTCAGTCTTCACAGAATCAAGAATCTTCAGATTGCTTTGTATTAATTTTCAAAAGGAAGAAAGTCTATATTACAATCGACCAAGAAAGGTCCAGCCTCCGTTCTCACTTCAAAATGCATATTTATACAAACTTCTAAACATTTGGATCTCAATCATTCCAGATGTTTTCGGTTACAAAATGGGAAATTTAAGCGTTTCGATTCTTTGTCTTTGTCCTCCTTCATGCGGGTAGAGCACCTTCCTTTCTTTACTCTTCGGGTTCTAAAAATAGAACATGCAGACACTTGTCATTATTTGGCACCAGAAACCTGCCCCTTCGCCTGCTTGGTGCAAGTGACGCACCTCTCCACCAACTGGGCTATCAACCTGGAAGGCTCTTCTTGGTTGTTTGCCTCAAAAGTGTAACAATCCTTCACTAACTGTGGCAGCCTTCCCCTTACTTGTCAGTCTTCAGTGATGGTAGAACATAACTGTACACTAGGTTTTATTAACCATTTATCCACTTGGACTATATTAGTCTGGCTTATCTGTGATATTTTAGCCTGCTCTTTTTCCTTGTTCTCCATGATATTGAGAAAGTTCTTGGCTATATCGATATGGCCTAGTGTCCCAGCGCTGCTTTCCCTGTCGAGATTCGACAAAATTTCATTTATCAAGCCAAAAGTTTCTTCACAAGAATTTCTCATTTCTTTAGCTCGTTCTCTGCTTTCTGATATATTACGCTCCCACGCCTTCAACAATATATTTCCTCCGGTTTTCTTTGGGATGGAAATCCTGGAACTACTAACCATTTCTTTTTTCGTCATGGCTATAACAGCCTCTTGGAAAGCGACCCAAGCCGCTCTAGCTTCTCTTTCTCTCAAAGAAATGTATTTTAGTACTTGGTCAATGGTCTGGCAATGGTTTTGGATGGCCTCCACTTTAGCAAGTAAATCTTGTTGAGCTACTGACACTCTTTTTTGGATTTCAATAACTTGGGATTTAAATATCCCGATATCTATAACCCGACTCTCGACAGAATTCAACTTTACCTATAACTGCCTGATCAGTTCTTCTTGCTGGCTTACCTGTGCTCAACTGGTCTGGGCCAACAGATGTGTTTGCTCGAGATTGGATCTAAGCTGCTCGATTTCCTTTTGATCGACTGCTCTGGCTTGTTCCAGACCTGTGTTCATCTGATCTCTGGCATTTGCCTCTGCTGTAGCCAGCTTAGCCTTCAAATTACCGATCAAGCGGTTCTTCCGCTTTAACTGCTCCTTTAGAGATCCGACGGAATATTGGTTGGCTATAGAAAAATCCCCCAACGTCCCTGCTATATGAGTGGTGAATTCCTCCTTTTTCATGGCCTTCCCATCGGCTAGGATTTTAAATTTTTTGGCTACTATGCCTGCTTCTCAGTAAAGCTCTTGCTTCACGAAAACCTTTCTCTTCTTATCGAAGAAAAATTCATTTGGAGGAAAATCTTCTATAATAATGGGCATTAGTTCCTTGTCGAAAATCCACCCCGCGTCGGGGGTCCCTTTTGTGAACTGTAGGAGAGTGATAGAAGCGATGGGACTGTTAATTTCCATGGATGGTTTATGTGGGATAAAAATCGTATCTGTCTTTCTCGATGCGGGAAATGGTGTTGAAATTACTAATACAACTGAGAGCGGGGGGTGAATCAGTTGTCTTTGAGATTAAACAATTTTAACTCTATTAAAATATTCTTAATCTTTCTTCAAGTGATCATCAACATTATACAGCATATGGACAGTAAAAGTAAAAAGCATCAGTCACACATAAGGTATACACAGAGACATATTTTCACGAGGAAACCCATAAAGGGAGAAAACCTCTTCTTCTTCGAAATGATAGACATTCTTTTAAGTTCTGTACATCATCTTTAATTCAGCACCAACTCAATGTGAGGCTGCTACCTCTGTTTTACAAGCTGCAACTTGTTTGAGAGCACCAACTCTCTGGTTTCTCTAGCACCCACTAGAAGGAAGCACCAACTCCCTGGTTTCTCTAGCACCCACTAGAAGGAAGCACCAACTCCTTATATGTTCCAGCACCAACTATATGGAAGCACCAACTTCCAGTTACACAGGTTCCAACCTGTATAACAGAGAACACTTGTTCTCCCTTGCACCACCCTGCCACCCTAGTTTCTCTAGCTGCAACTAGATGGAAGCTACAACTTCCTGTGTTCAAGCTCCCACTTGAACCTCTGAGAACAATAGTCCTCCCGAGCACCTTCCAACCTCCCTAGAATGTAAATGAACATATAAACATTCAACTACATAGATACATCAATTCTTACCAATCTTTCTTTGTTCTGTACATTTGGTCATCTTCTGACTGTTCCGCAATTCATTTCTTCCTCTGTCTATTCAACAGGTCTGCTCTGCATCAACTTGTTCTGTCATCCTCCACTGCGTTTCATCTCACTCTGCACATATCCTCAATCTCATCCTGTGCATCCTCTTATTTTCCTTTTCTTACAGTTTCATTCTTTTCTCATACAGAACAACCACCCGCACACAGTCTGTCTCATCTTCTTTTATACACGCCTACACGCTGGTTCAACTTCCCAACTACTTAGGCAAACAGACGACAACTGTCTAAGCAACTAAAATGCCAACTGAAACGCTAACTGATTTTCAATCATGAGTCCGTTTTGCTAATAGATTCGTAACTGGGAAGTTACCTCTGAGAGAGAATATTAACCTTCCGATCATATTCCAATTTATCTTCTTCGTTGGATGAACTTCATTGACATTCCCTTTAAATCGGGTTTCGGCATTTCGGCATTCCTGTACCCAAGTGTCTCGACACTTCATGTCGCGATCTCCAAAGCTCCGAAATGGAGCTTATCTGGACTGACTCCTTCCCTTTCTCATGACCAAGGGACGTGACCACAGTCTTATGCATAAGGCGCTTTCGCGATTTCGCATATCGCGAATTCGACATTCCTGATGTTCAATGTTCTTGTCACTTACAAATCCCGATCCACGAAATTTCGTAAAGAAGTTGAATCAATGATCCAGATCATATCTTGATCTGACGGTTTCAATTACATCGTGATTTCGTAATTCATGTTGCATCGTTTCTTTTGCCTCTCCATGTCGCGATTCACAAAACTCCGATAAGGAGTTGGATCAATGGTCCTGATTCAATCTTGACTCAACGGCTGAGATCAAGTCACGATTTCACATATCGTGAAATCTGGATTCCTGATGTTAATAACCTTTGACATGTTCAACACTCGATCTGCAAAATTCCGACACGGGCTGTAATCAACGGTCCAGATCTGAGCTTGACTTGAAGGCTGCGATTGAATCGCGATTTCAGAATTCTTGTTGCATTATTTCTTTGACATCTCCAACACACGATCCTCGAAACCCCAACATGGACTGGAATCAATGGTCCAGATCAAAGCTTGATCTGACGGCTCAGATTACATCGTGATTTCGCATATCGCGATATCGAGATTCCTATTGCATTGTTTCTTTGACATCTACAACATGCGATTCACAAAACCCCGACACGGACTGGAATCAACGGTCCAAATTCAACCTTGATCTGACGGCTCAGATTAAGTCGCGATTTCGCATATCGCGATTCTTGATGTTAATATTTTTTGACCTCTTCAACTCTCGATCCCCGAAACTCCGACATGAACTGAGATCAACGGTCCAGATTCAACATTGATCTAACGGCTCAGATTAAGTCGCGATTTTTCATATCGCGATTACTCCCTCTTCTCCTTGTTCCTTAAATGACATGCAGGTTCTTCTTGATCCAACGATCAGAAATGATTTGGGAGTTTTGAATGGATCCAACGATCAGAAATGCTTCTCAAGCTTTACGGGCCTTCGATTATTCGATCAACCTGAACTTATCTTCTGTTTGCCTATCTGTTACAGTACTCATGCCATCAACCCACTGTACATTCTTCCTGTACTTATGCTACTTTCCATCAATGACAAGCATTCGATGTCTGTTAAATATTTTCCAACAATCTCCCCCTTTGGCATTGATGGCAACACAAGCACCCATGCATTGCATTCGGATCTCCTCTCCCAAACTCTTTTCTCCCCCTTTGACATCAATTTCAAAGAAGAAACATTCTTCCTCTGATCTGTTGCAGAACATACTCCCCCTGTCGACTATAAGCATCTTGGAAATACACTAGATATTCAATAAGTACTCCCCCAGACCGGGTGAACAGATTAGACACAAGAGATTATAACCCCCAACTTTTGACGAAGATATTCAAAAGGGGTCGCTGCTAATGGTTTAGTAAAGATATTAGCAGTTTGTTCTGTAGAAGGTATATAATTCATTTGAACAATTCTGTTTGTAACTTGTTCTCTGAGAAAATGGTACTTGATTGGAATATGCTTAGTCTTGGAATGAAGAAAAGGATTCTTGGATACACTAATGGCACTGGTGTTATCACAATGAATTGGAATGGGATCAATGTAATTTACCTTCAGATCTGCAAGAGTTTGTATCATCCATAAAATTTGTGTGCAGCAAGTAGCAACAACAATGTATTCTGCCTTTGTAGTGGATAATGAAATGGATCCTTGCTTTTTACTAAGCCATGCAACTAATGAGTCACCCAGAAAGAATGCTCCTCCATTGGTGCTTTTTCTCTCATCAACACAGTTTGCCCAGTCTGCATCTTAATAAGCAGTTAACTGGAAATTCTGATTTCTAGGATACCGCATACCATAAGTCATTGTTCCCTTCAAGTATTTAAATATCCTTTTGATAGCTACCAAATGACTTTGTTTAGGAGCAGACTGAAAACAACCTACCATTCCAACAACTTGCATTATATCAGGATGGGATGCTGTGATGTACATAAGACTGCCTATCATAGAGCGATATGTTCTTTGATCAACATCGAGTGAGATATCATCTTTACTCAGCTTGCAACCAACCACCATAGGTGTGCTTACTGTAGAGGAATCTTCCATCTGAAATTTCTTCAACATCTCTTTCAAATATTTTTCTTGAGAAATAAAAATTCCTGTAGAGATTTGTTTTACTTGTAAGCCAAGAAAATATGACAATTCTCCTATCATGGACATTTCAAATTCTGTTTGCATACAATTAGAAAACCACTGGACAGATGATTCATTAGTACAACCAAAAATAATATCATCTACATAAACCAAAACAACTAGTAAATTATCACCTTCAGACTTAATGTAAA
>ML855101.1:8985-28492 GCA_009831015.1 Picea engelmannii | reverse complement strand
CAGATTCAGAAGGCTTCTCTTGAACTGCATAATTACTTGCACCACCCAAAGCCAGATAGCTTAAGAAAAAGGCAAGCACAATTGATATTGCAGGAATTTCAGCGGACGCCATGATCGCTGAAGATATTCAATTACATAGATGTAACCTGCCGCCTACGTCAAATCAATTTGTAACCAGGCGCTCTTAAATTTAAGGGCGTTGGGCTCTGGTCTTGTCGGGCTGGTCCCCGACCATTAGCCAACCCAACGATGCAGTCGGCTCCCCCATAACTGTAACTATAAATGAAATGAAAACGTTAAAGCAGGGTAAAAGGTTGCATAGCAGAGGCTATGTTCATAATGTACGTAAAATGGACAGCACATATAGCCGTCCAACCAGTAATTATAGTTATAAATAAACAGGCTTTTTCTTTTATTTCGACGTTTTTAAATACCGCTCCACTTTCCTCCGGAAAGTTTTTACCACCGTTTGCAAACTTAACTATCTTTGCTACCCTAGACTCTACTATATGGTTTCCACCTATGCACCCTTACTCGTCCACGTACATATGATGTGTACATAGTCCACATTAGAGAAACATGCCCACATAGTTTATATATATATATATATATAAAATTCAATAGTCCACATTCCACATTAGAGAAACATGCCCACATAGTTTATATATATATATATATATATATATATATATATATATATATATATATAATTCACGATCGCCATGACTTCTACACCTCGCCTACTTTGTATTTTCATTCACCCCTTTGCAGCGCTTACACCATCTACGCATTTCACACCATATGGAATTATCCATAAGGATGAACTCTATAACTAGGAATTACATAATTCACGATTCAATATACTCTGACATGAATCCAATTAAGTAATTTTAGTCATTATTCCAATGATAATCATTGGATTCATAACACTTCCCTAATTACAAACACATAATCTACAAATTGTTACTTCTTCACATGTAAATTAGTTCATGGCCCATACAACCCTAGTGCTGTAAACAATAGCGTTGATACCACTCTATAACTTAACAACCTTTTTCCACCATTTAGGCTATGTGGTACTTCTTGAAACCACAATTTTCTTTCATCTTATTTCTTTGCTACCACTTTTTGTCACATGCCCATCCATCCAATTGGGATGAAATCCACATTATATATCTTTGATACCAGTGTTCTCATTGCCCTACTATTAATTTATGAATGCACACAACATGGCAAGCATTCTTTTGCAAATATAATTAATCATTCAATGTTACAAATGTAGGATTATACATACAAATAAAACAACATTCAATTCACAACACACCATCATTAATTCAGCATAGTTATAAATAAATCATAACACTTATATTTATGGAAATTCACACGAATGGTTGCAGAGAAAGGACGTTTTGCCCAACCATAGGGTTTTTGTTTCCCATACTCTTTCTACAATAGGGCCACTCTCGAGCTAAGGCTACGAGTCCACAAGGATTAAATCACCTATGGTTGGCTCTAATCCTCTCACATAGCCCAATTTTCCTAGAACTCACTATTTGTAAACTCTCACAACAATTTTGATCCACCAACTCTATTTCCCCTTCATCCTGATAACCCAAGGAATGGGATCCCCTTCTTTGGTACATAGTCCCTCAAGCTATCCCACTTACTTATAGGGTTCTAGCATAGATTGGTCAAGAAATCTCTCTGCTAAGGACTCCGTAATTTATCAATTGTAATTAGTTTACTTAATAACAATAATTTCTCATGCACATGGGTATAATCCCCACTTAGTTTTAATAACAAACATACCCATCATTCTATTACAACCATCCTATGGAAACCTAGGTTCTCAAACAATCTCTAGGAAGGATGATGGACAATTCTTTCTTGCATAACCAAAATTCATGGATTATATTTGCATGAGTGGGAGAATCCATGTGCCTTCATAGGAAGCTCATGTATCTCACTTCCCCACTAACTCCAAGTTCAATATGAATTAAAGGATAATGCAAAGAAAAAGACTTAGATTTAGGAATTAAATAATATTATTTGTCTTTGCCCCCACATGAGCCCCTAATCCCCGTCTCTTTCCTCTCTTGTGGAATCATAACCCCCCATATATTTTTGTTCTTCTCCATTTGTAGTTTGTGATGCATGTTTTTATTATTATTCAATGTACAATTACATATTTCATCTTTTGTCCCTCAACCATTCGTCATATACACATATATACATTGCTAATCCGGTGATGCAAAATTGGGGGTGTTACCATTGATGGTAGTGGTAGCACCAAACATGTATTTCCACACAGATCTATGTGTCTAGACATGTGGAAATCATCCAAATCCTTCTACTCTTGAATTTACTTTAATTATAAATTTATTTTATTTATTAATTATTGAATTAGTTAATTGAGTTATTTAAGGAAAGTGATAAAAGTGATTAGCATGTTTCTAAATATCAAGTGAAGTGAGAATTAATCTCAACATGAAATCACTTTGGAGATTAGAAACATATTATTACTCATGATTATAAAAGAAAGGCTAGGGTGAAGAAGAAAGACACTTGATACTTGATAGATGTTGAGGGAGTCGACACAAAGTATTGGATCATGAAGGACTATGATTCGAGATATTGGATAGGTGGAGAAGGACTTCCATCTAGAGATCGTGTCAAGGAGAAGAGAGAACAGAGGAAACACCTGTAGGTTTCAGTCAGAGAAAGCCCCAGGAGAGTGTCGCATCGTACATAAGTTTGTCGTAAAATATTTCCATACATGTACATGGGTTTCAATGGAGACAGTTGCATACATACACAGGTTTTCTGAAGCAAAGTCATGTACATATGCATGTTTGTTGAAGCAATGTCATGTACATACACGGGTTTATTGAAGAAAAGTCACATACACCTTGAAAAGCATGCAGTTTTGGTTCGTACAACAAATCAAACTTTTCCAGGTTTGTATGCAGTTGTATTTCTCTTAGTGGGTCATTATTCCTATTAAGGGAGCCTTGATTTTATCATAATAAAATCATTCTTAGCACTGGTTTTCCCTATGAGGTTTTTTCCAGGGGTATGTACCCAAAATATTGGTGTTCATATGTGCATGATCTGTCTTTCTTGTTTATGCTTCCGTTGCATGTTTAGTTGATTATTTGGTTGTGCTTTAATTCAACAAGTGATTTATTTGGAATTAACTGTTGGGTTTTGAGTAGGAGACATTTCAACATGGTATCAGAGAGTGATATATGAAGAGAGGAAACCAAGTACACAATCTCAGATCCATAACCAACAGGTGAAAATTGAAGGATGGATTTCTGGGAAACAATTGTACATAGGTAAAAATTATTTTTGTAGGTGTACAAAGGTGTACGCACATCACATAAAGCACAATCGCATACATACATGGGAGGATTTTAGCACAATCACATATACGTGGGTTGCAGTGGTCACAATCACGTACATACGTGGGTTTCAATGATCACAGTCGTGTACATATGTGGGATCTAGTGGTGACATTCATGTACAAGTACGTATAGGTCAATACAAGAGAAATTTTCAGCAGCAGGTTATTTCCAGGGCAAGTTATCAGGTCTTAGGGATGGAAACAACACCGTTGAGAGTTAAAGATAGATTGGATGGAGCATACAACTTCCTATCTTGGAAAGCAAGAGTAACTTTGGAATTGAAGGAAAATGACCTTTGGGAGTTAGTGGATAAAGTAGTTACTCCGTCGATAGAGATGACAAATTTGGAAGCTCACAACAAGAAGGAGATAAAATCAGAGAAGGTCATCCTATATTATGTGAAGGATCATTTAATCCCTCACCTAATCAAAAAGAAGATGAACAAAGAGATGTTTGATGCCTTGGTAGGGTTATTCCAAAGTAAAAGCATGAATAGGAAGATGGTCTTAAGGAATAAACTCAGATAAATGAAGATGTATAGATTTGTTGGGCCTCGACCAAGTTTTGAGTAAACCTTGGTCAGGTTTAGATCACTTTTGGACTTCAACAGGCTGGTCAAAGATGGAGCGCCCAGGCGGAGCTGAGATCACGGATCTCACCGATTTTGCGGGATTTATAAAGGGTTATTTAGGTTTTTTGTAATGGGTTATGGGATGTCGGCCCATGGGGTTTACCCATGATTAGGCCTTATTGTAAGGGATTGTAAGAGTATAAATAAGTAAGAATGTATGGTAGAAAAAAATCCCTTTCTGAGAAGTAGGAAGTGGCTAAGTGCAAGTAGTTCTGCATTTCTTTGTGCAACATAATGTGTGTGTAAAGCTTTGTGCTTGATAGAGAAGTTGGTTCTGTGCCTTGACCTAATTTTGGGAAGGAGGATCTGGTTCTCAGTGCGTAGATATCCTATCCTATGTGAAGCTCGACTTTGTGGCTTAGTGCACAGGAGTCACTGAATGTAAGAGATTGAAGAATAATAAAGAAGGCGAAGCGGTTGGTGGACGTATCCCCACACTGGGGTGAACCACGTATATCTTTGTCTTTGGTTTTATTTGTGCTTTGTTGTTTATGTTATGAATATGCCCAATGCCTTGATTGTTATGTATGATAGATAGATATGTTGTTTCTTAGTGATTTACTTGTGTTAATGATGAATGGATGCTAGATCTAACTTATAATCCTAAGTGCTTAATCTGTATTGTTACTGCGCTAATCTATCCTTAGGTATATTCCACGATGTTAATAAGATGAATGAACTAATGCATGTTGTTAATAAGTGTTACTAGAATATCTTGCGAAGTGCTACTATCACAGATCTGTGTCCCAGCTTGGTTACAAACACCTGTGTCTTGTGACCCCCCCTGCTTCTACCTCGGGTGAGACTTCACCTGCTCCACATGTGTTGCTGAAAGGGACGATAGTTAGGGTTTTGTTGGTGCGATGTTGAGTGTTGAACCCTGGGTTTTCCCCTGTGCCAACAAATGGTTCCGTTGTTGGGACCTGAAACTGTGATTGCTGGGAACTGAAGTAAAGAAAAGAGAAGCTCTATGCGTAGATCTGTTGCCGAAGTGCACAATAATCTACTTGAATTGTGAATATCTGTGCTAAGAAATAAATCTGATAAGAAGAAAAGAGGTAAGATTCGAAAAGAGGTAAGCTTTGTGCTTTGACGAGAGAAAGATAGTGGAAATTTTTGTTTCGAAAGCATGAATTTAAATATGTTTAATAGATTTTGTCCTAGTTTGAAGGCTAGGGCGCAGTTGGAAGAAATAGTTGATTTGAGTAAAGTTAATAGAAATGAATAAATATATGTTATTCCTATGCATAGAAAGAGTTTTTGGACTAATAAGTGGATGTAGGAACCTAGAAATAATTTTTGCAGATTGTAGGCCCAGCACTATGATCCTAGTGCACAGTACATAAGAGGTTGGGGAATGTTTAAAATAAAAAGAGGATTAACTTTGTGTTATAATTGCAGAAGGCTAGGACATATTGCTAAGGAATGCCCTGGCGCAGGTCCTATTTGTCTTTATTGTAAGATTGTTGGTCATGAGGTTGAGGATTGTCCAAGGATGATTTCTAAAGTCGAAAGGATGAATGTAAGACAAGAAAACTATGAAGAAAGTCAAGAGACTAAGGGAATGTTAGAGAGTCATAAAGAGAAAGAATTAGAGAAAGTTTAGACTACATTAGTACAGTTGAAAGAAATGATGGATGTTCACAAAGTTGTTAGTTTACCAGAGATCTTGAAAGAAAAACATCGCATAAGTACAAGAATAGAAGACTTAGACATAGACTGTGTCTTGGATGAGGAAACACAAGTGAATATTATGACAGAAGAAACTTGGGAAATTTTGGGAAAGCCTATTGTGGTACTTTCATTGGGAAGGATAGGCTTGTTTAAGGGTAAGATGATAACCTTATGTGGAAGAGTTACTAATGTACCTATTATTATTCATGGAACATCGACTAAAGAATAATTTGAAGTCATTAAGTTTTTTGGGAACAATGCCCCTTTCCCACTTTTGCTAGGTAAGACTTGGATTGAGAAAGATCAGATCATAAGGAAAGCATAGGAAGAGACCACGGAAAAAAAAAAACAAGAACTAAGAGATTTCATAGCTAGAAAAATAGATTGACTAATATAAGAACGAGAGGATAAGTCGAAGCAACAGAACAAAGTAACAACATTGGAGGGACAAAAAGCAAGAGAATTAGCTGTCAAAGTTGAAAGAATGCAAGAAGGCTTGAAGAACCTATCTATGAAAGAAAGAAGTATATCCACTCAAGAAGTATCAAGAGAAGGGATATTAACTTCAGAATCTTTGAGGGAACCTCAACAGTGCGAAGCCACTTCACTAAAGGAAGATAAGAATAAGAATGGAAAGATGATTCCAGAAACAATTAGAGAGACTCAAATCATAGGAAAGAAGGTAAGGAAGCTCAATAAAAAGAAAGCTAAGTTGGAAAAGATACAGGAAGCTACAGAGACCAGATGGACGATTTCACAAACTGGAACCTCACAGGAGGCAGGTTCATAGGATTTGAAACTCGTTGGAACAATAGGACCACACAGAATGGGACTTCACCCTGGCGAAGCTATATGACCGTTGGAGGCACCCGACCATTAGAACGACGCTCCAGAATGTCTAGAAAACAAATTTATGGATTGATGGACCGCTTTTGGGACGTTGAGACCATGCCATAACGAAAAAATTCACATTAATGGAAGCATTCCTGCTCGTTGGAAGAATCTGTTATGATGTCGTGCTTATTTAACTTGTTGGTCGCTGCGCGAGGACCACTTTTTTCCAGCTGTGATTAACTGAGCCAAGAAGAGAATTGATTATGTGTTGAGTTGTGTTATCTGAAGCTAGACCTCACCACATGTTTTCTACCCCTCCTGTCCATTCGCCTACCCCGACCTATCTATTTAAAAGTGAGAATGTCATACGAACCTACCAAATTAGAGAAGTCTGTTGAGGAGATATTCAAGAAGCTAATGGTTGATAGACCACTATATGAAGGTGTCCAGGTGTCGTCAACTAGGGGACTGTAGGCTTCCCCTTCACCTGGACATCATTCTGGCCATGCTAACCACACGACTGAGTAATGAAGTAAGCACCGCGACGATCTGGTTAATGCAAATCAAATCTCGTCGATCCTACCAGAGTATATCCCACCTTTAGCCGACACCGTTAACCACAACAACATCCCACAAGATTATGAGTACACCTTGATCACCACGTACATTTTGAAAGGAATATGCGTAGTTGGAAGTCAGTTAGGACAAATCCTGCTATTGAAGAACAATGATTTCAATCTAGGCGACAAAAAGAACTATGTTATGCTAGCGCCCCACCACTACTTGATGAATTCAAATAGGAATAAGCCTCGCTTCGTCTTGCTGCCTTGGATTAAGGGGATGATGCAGTCCACCATGTTAAATGTGATGAAGATTCCCCATTTTGGCCGCCACTAGGAGGTTAATTCTTAAGTTAAACTCTTCTTGTCGTTCTATCATGGAGGATACATGTGGCTCAGCTGAAGGATTAATGTGGATCTGACGCTGATCCACGAGATTATAGGCTTAAGTATGAAGGGACCTAAACCTCAACATTTTTATCCAAGGAAGGCCTCAAACCACTCCCTAGCACATCGCATCAAGGAATCTTACAGGGAAGTCGAAAAAGGAAAGAGAGGTTACAAGGTAGCCTCTATACAGGATGGCGCAGTGCACCTCTCTTGCCAACTCATAGCTGGCAAGATCGTAAGGAAGAACCACCCCACACAGGTCATCGAGTTTGTGGTGGACCTCATAGGAAAATGTGTGGAGGGAATGCAGATGAATTGGGCGAGCTACCTAGACAATGAACTAGAGAAAGATTGTCGTGAAGCCTAGAATCTAGGATACAAATTAAAATTCAGTTGGCTGATAGTTTTGATCGCATTTGTCAATTGGAAAATGCCTGAAGGAGCCACCTTCACAAAGATCGAACCATCAAAACCCTTGGTCACTAGGTTTTCAACCTTGTGGTACACCAATGATATGACAAAGCAGTGGCAGTCAAACACTGTGTTTCATGCATATTATCAACAACTAAAGGTTTCCATCGAGTCATTTTCGCGCATGACACCGCGCACCTTGCACCAGTACTGACCACTAGCAAAGTTCCACATAGATCCACATTTTATCTATATCTTTGCACGCAGATATGAGAGAAAGGAAGAACTATAATCATACTACAAGCTAACAGACGAAGACATGGAGTAGATCACAAAGGAGTGGCTGAAGGAGCTCCTTGTACCTATCGCTGATGCAAAAATATTTGACACTGACACCATAAGAAGCCCCCTAGTCACCCAGGTTGAGCATGTTGGACAATACAATGGGATGACAAAGAATAATAAGCAAGAAGAAATCCAAGATATAGAGACTAATGAGGAGGACAATGTCTCTAAAGAAAATGGATCTGGCTCGCTAGGAGGAGGAGAAGACAAAGCAGATGGACAAGGAGGAGGAAATGAAGGATAATTAGGAGGGGATAAAGAAGAAGAGAAAGGAGGAGGCATAGCTACACCATTAGAAGACCCCTCTACTGGAACAACCACACCGCAGAAGAAGAAGGTTTCCCCAAAGAAACCCTCGGGAAGGTATAAGACACACACTAATAAGCCCCAGTTGGAGGCCACCCTCATGGAGGATGATATCAATTTGGTTCACAGAGCTATGGAGGAAGGTTCTGAGAATATCTTGCAGAGATATGGAGTGAAGTAGGAGGATATATATGGGAGGATTGAAAAGGAATTGAAGGAAGTACAACAAGCTATTCATTTGGTTCACACAGTACCCACTGCACCCTCCTCGTAACAAAATAAAGAATTGGGGGATGAACCAACCCAATTGAGAAGACTTGCAGATGCGACTGGATCTCGACTCCAGAGAATCCAGGAAGAAAAGGAGAAGGCTATAGAAGCCTTGAAACAAGAGAAGGATGAAGCCTTAGAACAATTACGCGTAGCACGATACTGTGTAACCGCCTATGAAAGTGAGAAAGAAGAATTTCAGGCGATTGTCCAGGAGGAAAAATCCTAGCTACAGAAAGAAAAGGAGCAGTTGCTCGCATAACGGGCCGCAATCAAAGAGGTAGTGAACAAAGCATGTCATTCTGTTCCAGGCTTGGCACAGGAGGAATATGAGTCCTTCGAGGCTCAAGTGGTGAAGCTCGTTGAGACCATCCAATAGCTTCAAGCGAGGATAACAGAGTTGGAGGTCCAAGCAGTACCGAGCACTCCGCAGGAGGTGCGCAACCAGATGGAGGAGACCACTAAGAATACAATTGTAAGAATCAAAGCCCTCACCTTAGAATGCAAACAAATGAGTGATAGAAGCGCACAGACATATGAATGCCTCGTCGAAGATCCAGAGCTAAGGAAATTGGAAGCGCAGTTACAAGAGGTGAAACAACATGCATTGTTAGTATAGGAGTAGATGAAGCTTCTCACTGCAGTTGAAAGAATGAAAAGATCCCAGGAGCAGCACACAGTGCAAAAACATATCACTACCCTCCAGAGTAGGGTAATGGAAGTCATGCATAAGGTACAACCTGTGCAGGAGGAATCCTGCTAGATGTTCAAAGAGATAGATGGACAGGGCTTGGAACTGGACCAAGTGGTTGCATCAATGGAAAAACACCTGGAAGGGCCTATTAAAGAACAAACGATTCAGGATCCCACTGAGCAGGAGGCTCAGGCGAAGCAGCAAGTCGAGGTAGCTTGAGTTAAGCTCGAGGCCTTTGAAGCAACATTGCCCAGACCTGAGTGACTCAGGACGAGTCACAGGTGAGTGTTGGGGGCCTGTTGTCCCTCGACCAAGTTTTGA
Organism: Picea engelmannii; assembly: GCA_009831015.1. Lineage (NCBI taxonomy): Eukaryota > Viridiplantae > Streptophyta > Pinopsida > Pinales > Pinaceae > Picea > Picea engelmannii. Next base: position 18,649 of record ML855101.1, on the reverse strand, counting down.
GGAAACCTTGGTAAGGTTTAGACCACTTTTGGACTTTGACATGATGGTCGAAGATGGAGCGCCTAGGCGGAGCTGAGATTAAGGATCTCACTGATTTTGTGGGCTTTGTAAAGGGTTATTTAGGGTTTTTGTAATGGGTTATTGTTGGGTATGTGTTATATTCTTTGCATGTGTGTGTGTGTGGGTGCGTCAGATACGACGACTGTGTCTGACGATCCCTTCACCTAGGGCTCTGCCGTGTGCACCGGGCGCTTTCCTAGGGGGGTCCCAGGGGGGGGTAGGTATGCCCCCCCCCTGGTTACGTGGAGCGTTCGGGGCAACGCCCCGAAATTTTTTTTTGGGCGGTTTTTTGCTATTTTTAGCTGATTTGTAAATTAATCCCGGATTAAGGGATTAGGGTTTTGGTATCTACGGAATACCTAAAAACATTGTATAGATTGTATGGCGAATGGTGAAATTCGATATAATGAAAAAGAAAGGTTTTCCCGGTTGAGGGTTTCCGGTAAAGAGCTCTGTGTATTCTGTGTATGAGCCATTGATTAATTTATGTATTGCTTAAGAATATATATGCATTGCTTTACTTCGCAGGTTTAAAACTTACAGTTATGGGATGTCAACCCATGGGGTTTACCCATGATTAGGCCTTATTGTAAGGGATTGTAAGAGTATAAATAAGTAAGAATGTATGGTAGAAAAAAAGCCCTTTTTGAGAAGTAGGAAGTGGCTAAGTGCAAGTAGTTCTGTGTTGCTTTGTGCAACAAAATGTGTGTGTAAATCTCTATGCTCGATAGAGAAGTTGGTTGTATGCCTTGACCTAATTTTAGGAAGGAGGATCTGGTGCTCAGTGCACAGATCTCCTGTCGTATGCGAAGCTTGACTCTGTGGCTTAGTGCACATGAGTCACTGAATGTAAGAGATTTAAGAATAATAAAGAAGGTGAAGCGGTTGGTGGACATAGCCCCACACTGGGGTGAACCACATATATCTTTTGTCTTTGGTTTTCTTTGTGATTTTTTGTTTATGTTATGAATATGTTTAGTGCCTTGATTATTATGTATGATAGATAGATCTATTTTTTCTTAGTTCTTTACTTGTGTTAAGGATGAATGGATGAAAGATCTAACTTATAATGCTAAGTGCTTAATCTGTATTGTTACTGCGCCAATCTATCCTTAGGTATATTATATGATGTTAATAAGATGAATGAACTAATGCATGTTGTTCCTAAGTTTTACTAGAATATCTTGCAAAGTGTTACTATCACAGATATGTGTCCCAACTTGGTTATAGACACCTGTGTCCTGTAACCCCCCTTGCTTCTACTTCGGGTGAGACTTTTCCTGCTCCGCAGGTGTTTTGGAAAGGGCTGGTAGTTAGGGTTTTTTTGGTGCATTGTTGAGTGTTGAACCCTGGGTCTTCCCCTGTGCCAAAAAGATCTGATAATGTTACTAGCTATCTCATGAGGATCAGACAAGTGCATGATCAACTTGCGACCATTGGAGAGAAAACATAGGACATAGAGCTCATGAATGTGGCATTGAATGGTCTTCCCAAGTCATGGGAACCATTTGCCAAGGTAGTTTGTATTCGGAAACATCTCCTAGATTGGAAAATACTTTGGGATGATTGCATCGAGGAAGAGACCTGGGAGGAGTCTAATAGTAGCAAGAAGGGAGGTACTGAAGAGAAATTGGCTCTTGTCAGTAAGACAAGGAAGGGAAAGGAAATATTCCTAGCAAGAGGGGTAATAATGATGGAGGTTCATCACAACCAGGGAGGAAGAAGGAATTGAGTAAAATCAAGTGTTTCTCATGTCATAATAATGGAAATTATGCATCTTAGTGTCGAGATAAGAAGAATAAGGGTAATGGAAAGAAGCAAACAACAATATTAGTAGAGACACAACTTGATAAGTTTGCATCAAAGTTTGAGAATGATTACTCACTGGTGTCTTGCATTTCTACCAACAAAACTACGATGAGTGCTTGGTTCTTGGATAGTGGTGCATCTCATATGATCTACAAACTTCCATGGATATTCCACTGGAAAATTTCATCACAACAAATATAATAAAATATTGAAATTTTTACTATTAAGGTTAATTTCCTTTAGATCTCTAGAATATTTAGTTACTGATAAAATAAATAAAACACAATAAAATAGAGAACAATAAAATACATTCACACCATCCACAAATAAACAAAATATATGACCTGGGAAACCCAATATGGGAGAAAACCCAACTAGAAGGTGAGGCTACTCTGCTCTCTTTTCTCTGGTAAATAAATGATGCAAGTACAAAGAAATAGGCACTCTTTGTGGAGTTTCCTTTGAACTGTGGCCTGTAGATGTTACAAAATATCTCCCCCTTTTTTATTCTCATAGAATACCACTCTCATATGTTCTTCTCAACTATGGAACAAGATATAATTCAAAACAATGGAACCCCTTCTCCTCCTAGTGTCCTGATTTTTAACATATCTCGATAGCCTTCTAGGGATAGGTTTTTGACTTCCTAAACCTTGAATGGTGATAAGGTTTAGGAACTTCTAGAATGTTCTTAGAAAATAAAATATGTGGTTATCCCCACATTTATAATTAATGGAGGCTGACATGGCATCCACTCACACCATCATGATCAATGTGGTAGGTCAACTTGTGGGAGGCATAAATTTCTCATACGAACTTCGATTGATGAACAATTTGCGATGTTGGAAAGGTATCAACATGTTAAATTTATATATCCTTAGTAGTAATTTTTGGACCAAGAAAAATGTATTTTTATTGATCCAGGTGGATATCGATGGCCACCCACCTTTTCCAACTAGCTCAAAATAATTTTCTGGCAATTTTGGTAATTTACTATTTTTAGCAGTTTTTAAATTTTGGGGCCATTTTGAGGGCCTAAATGAAGGTTTTTTGAGATATATATTCTCAATGATATCGAAAGGCATGATTTATCCCCCATAATGAATCTCCTTTATGATACCTTTCCAACGGGCTATCATGTTCCTAAAATGAAGATCGTATGCAAAAGTTACGACCCCGGGAAGTTGATGTACTAACTTACCCAAACAGGGTCCACATGACTTTTGCCGCTTCATATCCTAGGGTTAGGGTTTTGGATGTATAGGGTTTTTGGAATTCTTTTTTATTGTAAAAAGGCCTTCAGAGCCTCATTGTAATCATCTTCTTGCGAATGAGCGCTGCCGTCACATCTCTTCTCAGAGATAAGCCGTCACCATTCCGATGCATTTTTACAGTTTCATCTTATTTCCTTATTGAATAGAAAACCAATTTTACTGTATCTCTGTTATTTTGTGTTAAGCACCTGTTAATAATATATGTCCATTTCGCTCATAAAATTTGGATCAGTGGTATCATAGCAGGCTGCTCTTGATCGTTTTTTAGTGCATGTCCTCGACGAGGTCCGAGTATAGCAAGTTGGGTCTCGAGCTTGTATCTCTTGAAGAAAATAACTCTCACACACCCAAGAAACCCTTAATGGAGGAAGAAAATAAAAACAATGGAGTAGGCGCTCCTATCAATCTGTTGCTTTAGCAAGCTCTCATGTGACAGAGGGATGAAATGATGGAGAATTTTTCCCACATCCTTTAATGCCTAGTGATAGCAGAAGACATATCTTCATCAAGCGACCACTTTGGAGGTGCCTCACCTTTCAAGGTATAAGTTAATTTTGATATTCCTATATTTGAAGGACAGATAGATGTAGAAGCCCTAGAAAAATGGTTAAGTCTGCTAGAAGGTTATTTCTCTGTTCACAATTTTTCCGACAGAGAAAAGATCACCTTCGCACTCCTTAAAGCTCTCCCTCATGTCAAACATTGGTGGGAAATTTACTGGGAGAAAAGTTCCTCAGAGGAGTCCGGAATATATGGGGCCAAGCCCACTTGGGATTTTTTTGTGGATGCAATAAAGGAACAATATTACCCTGTTGGAAACTATAAGGACCAATACATGAGATGGGCCACACTGCGACAAAAGAGAGGCCAAGTAGTTCCATAGTTCACCAATGCCTTCCATACTTTGTGCACCAAGCTGGGTATCAAAGACTTCGAACAACATTTGGTTCTGAAATACCGTGGGGCTCTACACAGATACATCCAAACTGAAATGGATTTTCTGTACATCTCATCACTTAGTACTCCCTATCGATATGTTGTTAAAATCGAGCAAAAATTTAAGCACCAGAACAAATGGGAGTTTGGGTCTGCAAATCCGCAACAACCAAAGTATGACAAAGAAGGCCCTAACAAACAGTATCTCGAAAACTAGTCCAAGCCACAAGAAAAGAAGGGTCACAGGAAGACAAAGAAGGACACCGAAAAATGGTGCAATTTCCACAAAATCCCCTGGCACAACATCGATGAATGTCACTCAAAAAAATCATTAGTGGTCGAGATCAAAGACAAGGAGCCGAACCCTGATTCAGAATCTGATTCTAAAAATACTAGTAAAGGAAAGATCATTGACGCAGACCCCACTTCTTTTGTTGCGATCACAACAATTCAACCAGAAGAACCAACAGATCCTGAAGAGGGAGAGCGCCTTTTTCATTCACAGATGTGGGTGAAGGGGAACCCACTGCATTTTATTATTGATAGCATAAGACAAAAGAACCTCATCTCAATAGAGGTCATCAAACAATTGGGATTGTCGACAACACCACACCCACAACCATAAAACATCGGGTGGCTTCACCAAGGACGAGATCTTCATGTCAGCCAACAATGTCGATTAACATATGACATCCTACCCTTCAAGGATGATGTATTATGTGATTTTTCCCCACTGGATGTCTGTGATTTCCTCTTGGGCCAACCATATATGTGGAGATGCCATGTTGTTTATGAGTATCGACCCCGTAGTGTCATTAATACTTTGGGGGGTCATCTTTACATAATACCAGAGGTAGTTTCAACTATTGTTCCACCTAAACAGTGCCACAAGGTAGTATCTTATATTGCAAAATTTAGCTTCTTCACAATCTGTTCAAAAGGGGAACAGAAGGATACTGCAACCACTACAACCTCACCCCAAGCACCTTCTATCCAACATAAGCAGGTCGACAAGGTTGCAGTAAAGCACAAAGATTCCTTATGCACACAAGAATCTCATGTATCCAGACTAGATAAAAAGGTCCAACCCTTCCAACCACATGTTCGTGACAACCTTCAACAAGCTAAGCAACACAACTTCTCCCATAAGGCATGCAACTCATTAAGATGTAGATTCAACAAATGATTTTCCCTCTCCCTTGAGCACTCAACGCAATGGAGACCATTGCTTCCTAAGGAAGGAGGATTGATCTAGGTGGATATTGGTGGCCACCACCTTTTCCAACTCGATCAAAACAATTTTCTGATAATTTTGGTAATTTACTATTTTTAGCAGTTTTTAACTATCGAGGCCATTTTGAGGGCCTAAATGAAGGTTTTTCGAGATATATATTCTCAATTATATCCAAAGGAATTATTGAGCCCCCAAAATGAATCTCCTTGATTATACCTTTCCAATGAGCTATCATGCGCCTAAAACAAAGATCGTATGCAAAAGTTACAACCCCAGGAAGTTGATGTACTAACTTACCCAAACGGGGCCCACATGACTTTTGGCGCTTCATCTCCTAGGGTTAGGTTTTTGGATGTCTAGGGTTTTTGAAATTTATGTTTATTGCAAAAAGGCCTTCAGAGCCTCATTGTAATCATCTTCTTGCGAATGAGCACTGTCATCACATCTCTTCTCAGAGATAAGCTGCCACCATTCCGCTGCATTTTTACAGTTTCAGCTTATTTCCTTATTGAATAGAAAACCAGTTTGATTGTATCTCTGTTATTTTGTGTTAAGAACCTGTTAATAATCTGTAGTCATTTCTTCCTTCTCATAAAATCTGGATCATTTATGCCTCAAAATGGATTCAAAATATTTCTGGCTATTTTTTGGACCCAAATTTCTAAATTTGGACCAACTGCCGAAATGGCCCTGTAAGATGATTCCTCCAAATTTTCCACCCCAAAAGTAGTGAGATAGATGATAAATAATATAATGATCCAATATGGATCATACCTCCCCATTTAGGGATGCTTTTTGTCCCAGAAATATTTACTGAATGAAGTGAGGACAATTTTCCTCTACCTTCTCCCTGGAGTACCACTTTGCTTTTCCTGGAAGTTGTCCTTTCAACCCAATCTACCAAAGTTCATGCTACCCCTGTCTTGTAGTTTTGGACCATTTATGCAAAAATGTGTTTTCTACCAACTCTTCCTGAGCATATGGTGCTAAATCCTCTATGGAATGTATGACCTACTCCTCCTCCCGATCCAACATGGAGGGCTCATAGAGTTTAAGATTCTATACATTCACTACTGAGTACATGCACATGTATGGGGGTAGGCTGAGTCTATTGGAATTATCTCCCACATTTTCTAATACCTCAAAAGCACCATACCATAGAGTCTTGACATTCTTACCAGGACCCTATAGTATTTCCTTATTCTACTATAACCATACCGTGTCTCCCACTTAAATTTTTTTCTCTGTTTTGTGTTGGTCATGTCTAGCCTTGTACTTTTCTTGTGACTTATTTAGTGTCTCCGGTACTTGCAAATGAATCTACCTGACCTTCTCAATTTTTTTATTCCTTTATAGCATCTCCTATGAGGTCCTTCCTCACTCCTCCTTTCTCTCCATATACAACATCTAAGGGTGAAGGTGGAAAATACCCAAATAAAGTTTCAAAAGGTGACTTACCAATAGAAGTGTAGACTTCTATGTTACAAGAGTGCTATTTATAGATCAAAGTTTCATCCTAGGTCTTCAGATTATTTTGATTGTAACACCTTAAAAGCTGCACCAAATTCATGTTGACTACTTCTATCTTCCCATCTTTCTATGGATGGAATGTTGTAGACCTCTTCAACTTAGTGTCCATCTTCTCCCACAACTTAGTCCAAAATGAATTGATAAATCTGGTATCCGTTTTGAGATGATGCTCCTTGGTATCCCAAAGTGCACCTAGACCTGTTCAAAGAACTGATTTACTGCTTCTTTTCAAGTGATGGTATTTTTACAAGGCATGAGAATGCACATTTTGCTGAATCTTTCAACTACAAAAAATAGATAGTCATGTCCCTTCTCGATTGTTGGTAAACCTCCAACAAAATCCACAGAAATTCTTTCCTAGGGTTGCATGGGTACATGTAAGGGATGGTATAAACCTTGATTCATGTTGTTGGGCTTGTTGGTACAACAAAATATACATCCTCTAATATACCATGCTACATATTCTTGCATTTTGGGCTAATACACATACCTATGTAAGTTGGCGACCGTCTTCCCAACACCAAAATGTATTGAAACCTTGGAGGTGTGATCCTCTATGATAAGTTGCAATAGTTCACCTTAAGGAACATAGAGATTTTCAAACTTATAGAGTAACTCATTCTGGAAATGATAGTCAACCTTGCTTCCACCTTATTCTATATGAATTTGTCTTTGTAGCTTCTTAAGCACCTCCTTGAATTCCTCATCTTATGTGTATGACTCTTTGTATACATCATGGGTAAAAGGATCCATGTGCATCATAGTTTCAAAAGCTGTAATATTGGATGTGGGTGGCCATGAAAGCATGCCTACCAACCTGTTTGTGCTACCCTTCTTATACTTTATGACCAAATGAAATTGCCATAAAAACCCCATCCACTTGTAATGTTTTGTTTGTTGTATCTTACTTTGGGCCTACAAATATTGCAGTGGCTGGTGATCTGTGTGGCTAATGGTCTTCTTTCCCATTAGATACTGTTTCCACTTTTTGACATCTTGTACCAAGGCATAAATCTCCTTGTCATAGGTAGGGTAGTTGAGAATTGCCCCATGAAATACTTTAGAATGATAGAAGATGGGCCTTCCTCTCTGCATCAGTACTGCTCCCATGGCATACCCACTTGCATCTATCTCCACTTCAAAAGGCTTCTACAAACTTGGAAGTGATTTATCTTTCTTTTAATCCCATCAAAGACATTCTACTAATTATTTCCCCACATGAAATTCTTACCACTATCTTTTATGGCATGGAGTGGTGCAACTATCGCTGAAAAACAAGTTATGAACTTCCGTAAATATTGTGCTGCCCCAACAATAATCCTAAATTCAATGACATTTGTAGGAATTTTCCATTTCATGATGGCCTCCATCTTTGTGGGATCTATCTTGAGATCCCCTCCATCGATCACATACCCCAAATACACCAAACACTATGGAAAAAACTCACATTTCTTGATATTTTCCAGCAATTGGTGCTTTTTGAGAGTCTCTAACATGTGCATAAGATGTGACATATGCTCATCATAGGTAGCATTATAAGCCAATATATCATCCAAATAGAAAATAAAAAATGAATCTAGATAAGGGTGTAAAACATCATTCATTAGTATGATAAATGTAGCTGGTGCATTGCATAATCCAAATGGCATAACCAACCACTCATACAAACCTTGCCTTGTCTTGAAGGAAATATTCAAGGTATATTATTGTTTGACTCATACCCGGTGATATCCTAATTTCAAATCTAGCCTAGTGAAGTACTTGACATGTTGCAAATGGTCCAATAGATCATTGATCCTTGGAAGGGGGTATTGATTATTCAATGTAATCTTGTTCAATGCCCTGTAATCGATACAAATTCTCCAAGTACCATCATTCTTGGGAAAAATTATGATGGCTGACCCACAAGGTGGGTTACTTGGTTGAATTACGCCCTACTCCAACAACTGCTGCAATTGCTTCTTCACTTCATTTGTTTCTAGAACAAACTATCTATACAACCCAATATTCGATAATAGGGAGTCTGGAAACAACTGTATTTGATGCTCCACTTCACTCTTGGGTGGTATCCCTTTAGGCTTCTGGAAAACTCCTTTGTATTTATGTAGAAACTCCTCCAACTGCTATTCCTTCTCTTCATTTCACCTCTCTAGGGATCCCTTCACTCTCATTGACTCATCATTAGACTGATTTTATCTTAACAAAAGTAAAACATATTTCTTACTAGAACTAATCAAATTCTTGGCTTGATTGGCACTTACCATTGAGATATTTGAATTTCCTTATGCACATTGATGATGTAGGACTTCCCATCCTTGATCATTCGGTATTGGTTTGATACACACATGAATATTTTATCCCTCATATACATGTAAGGGATTGCAAAAAATACTCCACGTACATCAAGGGGTACTACATCCAATTCCACTTCATCAATAAAATGAACACTTATATCAAATTTAATCTTACACTATTTTGTTACCTTTATCTATGCATCCTTATTTACCCAACCCAATGGATAGGGGCTAGGATGATTGTGAAGCTCCAATCCAAGCTTGTGTTAGAAAAACATGACCGCGGAGCAATAAAATAAAAAAAATGCAGAAACAAAACACAGACGACACACAATACAAGAGAGACACATATTTACATGGTTCCCCAATGTGGGCTACGTCCACCAGAGAAATTGCCAGGTCCTTCCTTTATTATTATCCAACAAATGAAGGGATACAACCTACAACAAAACCCGTTGTAACTTCCTCTTCTTTCTCTCACAGTCTCCTCTCTCAGAATACAATATTCACCATCATCCATAGCCGCA
>ML855100.1:17371-28493 GCA_009831015.1 Picea engelmannii | reverse complement strand
AATTGAGCATAGAGGTATCCAATGGAAACCCTCTAAAGTGATATCTCTAGCAACATGACAACATTACTCAAAAAGGGACACCATGGTGTAATTGCACAATCACATTCACTAGATGTTCAAACATCTATATCCTCTGCTCCAATAGATCTCCAAAAAGTTATCAACAATCATTTTGAGGTATTTGGAAATATCCCTAAGGATCTTCCACCTAATAAAGATCATGCCCATGCTATTCATTTGCGACTCGAAAGTGTACATCCAATGTTCCATGTTTCTTTCTTAAAGAAGATAATCAATGACAAGATCTCGGTGCAAACTATTTTATCAGAGATCATTGGAGAAAGGAAAATCATACAAGAACAATAAACAATCCTTGAAATAGGGATTAAGAAGATGCAAAATCGAGCAATTAATAAGTACCTTGTCAAATGGAAGAACCTACCAGTGGAAGAGGTGACATGGGAAGAATATTTCTTCATGCAGACACACCCGTTGTTGTCATGTGTTGAGGAAAATACTTGTTTTAAGGGGAGGGGCATGTTAAGCCCTAGACAAAGCCACATGTTATGTATAAAACCCCTTATTAAGCCCTATGTATTGAATTATCACATTTCTAATGTTATATTTGTATGTCGTCTAGAGCACTTCATTGCACCCTTTCATTATAATTGTACACTTTGTCTCCTGTATATATAACAAGGAGACCTAGTCTTAGGATCATCTTAACTCATCTCATATTGTATTCTGAATTGGAGATATTGTAAAAGGAGGGTTCCCCCTCGAAGTGGACTGTAATCATTGACTTTCTATCATTTTTAAGGCATTGGATCATAGCAAGTTTGGTCATCTAAACTATCGCTCATTACAGTAGCTACGAAATTAAAATGCGATGACTGGTCTTCCTCTCATTTCTTGCAGATATGGATTTTTTGTCGATTGTGTTCTTGAAAAACATCATCGGGCCAATTTTGACAAACATGCCTCTTGGCACACCTCGACCCCTTTGAAGCTTATACATAGTTATTTGTGTGGTTCACTTTCTTCTCCTTCTTTCTCTAGGTGCAAGTACTCTTAAATTTTGTTGGTGACTGCTCTAGATGCACTTGGGTTTATTTCTTAAAACTTACGAGTGTATTTTTTAACAATTTTTGGCCTTCAAGGCCCTTATAGAAAAAGAATCTAGACATCAACTACAGAGGTTAAGAACAAATAATGGAGGAGAATATGTGAACAAAAAATTTACAACTTATTTTACTACACAGGGCATTCAAATGCAACATAGTGTTCCATATACACCATGACAAAATGGTGTTGCTGAGAGAAATAATCACACATTAAAAGAAATGACAAATTTTATGATCCAATCTAACGGAATAAGTCTTCATTATTAGGAAGAAGCCAGTAAATGTGCCAATTACACAGTAAATCACACTCCTGAAAAGGCTTTGAAAAATATAACTCCTGAAGAAGAATGGAGTAAACTTAAACCAAATGTAAGCCACTTCCATGTATTTGGTAATGAAGCTTGGGCTCACATTCTTGGTGAAAAAAAGAAAGCATTATAGCCTAAAAGTGAGAAGTGCATTTTTGTTGGATATTCTGAAGATGTAAAAGATTATAAACTTCTTCAACCTCATTCTAATGAAATAATTATTAGAAGAGATGTTGAGTTTGATAAAAAACCCTTAGCTTGTGAGCCTAATTTGATGTTTGTTCCATCTTATCATCTTATTCATCTCTCTTCTTAAGATGATGATAGCGAGGATGAAAATATGTTAAGAACCAATTATCAAAATAGCATAAAAACCTCATAATAAGTACTTCACGCCTTGACAAAGAGAGAAATTCAAATAATAAGCCTCTTTGAGGGGGAAACCTCCTTATACATTACATGAATTTACAAATACAAGACGATTCCAAATGAAAAGGTCTCCTTGGTATATATAAGAGACTAGGAGGTACAATTACAACTAATGGACCCAAGCCGACATAAATAAAATAACAATACTAATGTAATATTCCCTAATTAAGGGGTAACATGACACGATTTAGGGCTTAACATGGCCCTCCCCTTTAGACAAGTGTTGTCCTCAATGCTTGAGTAGTTTTGGATGCTTCTGTATAAAAGACTCATCTTTCCATGTGGAATCTTCAACAAGTAGTTTCTTCCACTTAATGAGATACTCTGAAATTGATCTATTCCTCTGCTGGTGAATTCTTGTGTCAGTGATAGCTTCAGATTCCAATATGATTTTCCTTCCTCGTAAAGTTATGGAAATATAGTTTGAACTGGGATCTTGTCACCTATAACCTTCTTTGAGTATGAAACTGGAAAATTGGGTGTACTCATGAACATGCAGGCAACTCCAATTTGTATGCCATAGTACCAATCTTTTGCAACACCTTATAAGGGCCATAGTACTTCGATGATAATTTATTATCCTTCTTATCTTGTTTGAGGGACATCTGTTTGTATGGTTGTAGTCTTAAAAATCCCCAATTCCCTACTTCAAAACTTATTTCACTACAATGTTGATTTGCTTGTTGTTTCATGCGATTTTGTGCCATGATTAGGTTGTCCTTTAAGAGTTGGAGAACTTGTTGTTGATGCTCAATGTGATCTTCCACTGCTTGAACCTTAGATTTTTCTTTTAGATAAGAAGTGATGGATGATGGGTGATATCCATAACACACCATAAATGGTGTCATTTTTGTTGCAATATGAAAGGAAGTGCTATACCACCATTATGTCGAGGGTAACCGCTTGAAACATCGTGTTTGTTTATCAAGGATAAAAAAATGAAGGTAGCCTTCTAGATATTTGTTCACTATCTCAGTTTTTCCATCAGATTGAGGATGATAAGATGAGCTATGAGCCAATTGAGTACCCAAATAAGAAAATAATTATGTCCAAAAATGTCTAGTGAAGATGGGATCTATGTTACTTATAATAATCTTTGGGCTTCCATGTAGCTTTTGAACTGTCTCCATGAATGTGGTAGCGATTGTATTGGATTTGAAAGGATGAGAGAGTTCAAAAAAGTGTGTGTAGTTGGTAGGTCTATAAACAAATACCATGATGACACTCTTTCCTTCAGACTTTGGTAACCCTGTGATGAAATCCATGGAAACCTCCTCCCAATGCAGACTTGGAATGACTAATGGTTGTAAAAGACCTGGGGTCTTAATTGTTTCCACCTTATTTTGTTCGCAAACCAAACATTTTGATACAAACCTTTGAACATAAATTTTAAGTCCATCCCAAAAATCATGAGTGCCCTCCTACCGGAGAGGCATGCAATTCCAAAAGTACATTTTGTTTGAGTTGGGAGTTCTTACTTAAATATAAGCGATCTTTGTACCATAGTGAATCATTTTTCCATGTAAATGTATTGGATGCACTAGAATCTTGTTGCAACCTTTGAATGAGAGCCCACACTTTTTCGTCATTCTTCCATTCATCCCTTGATTCTATTATCCAATTAGGTTGGATGATAGAGATATCATAGAGAAATGCCTCAACATCTTCATCCTTTCTTAAGAGTGCATCTGCCACAACATTTTGCTTCCCTTTTTTGTAGATGATTTCAAGGTCATAACCCAACATCTTGGTCACCCATTTTTGTTTCTCTTTTGGAGATAGTCTTTGTTCCGAGAATTATTTAAGATTGTCATGATCTATTTTAACCTTGAAGTACCTACCTATTAGGTAAGGGCGTTGTTGCTTCAATGCATGTAGTATCCTGTCAACATGTCGAACATGATATTCCCAAGACTTGTTATAGATCAGTATATCATCAAAAAATACTAACACAAATTTTTGAAGGAAGGGCTTGAAAATGGAATTCATCAACCCTTGGAATGTGGAAGGTGCATTCGTAAGGCCAAAAGGCATGACCAAAAATTCATAATGGCCTTCATGAGTTCTGAATGTTGCTTTTGGGATATCTTCTTCCTTCATTCTAATCTGATGATACCTTTAATGGAGATCAAAATCTATGAAGTAGATTGCTCCATGTAGTTCATCTAACAATTCATCAATGACGAGAATGAGAAACTTATCTTTAATGGTGATCTTTTTGAGCTCTCTATAATCTAGACACATACACCATGAGCCCTCTTTCTTGAGTACCATTACCATCGGTGTAGAGTAAGAACTTTAGCTAGGTCTAATAATGCCAGCCTCTAACATTTCTTCAACCATACGCTCAATTTCACTCTTATGGGCATAAGAGTATATGTAAGGCCTGAATTTAGGAGGAACACTACCATGAATTAAGTGAATAGCATGATTATGATCACGAGTGGGTGGAATAACTCTGGGAATTTCTTCAAATACTTTGGAATGCTTATCAATGATCCCTTGGAGATCTAGGGTAATAGATGGCTTAGATGTTTGAACATCTAGTGAGCATAGTGGTACAATTACACATTGATGCCCCTTTTTCAATAATTTTTTCATGCTATTAAATATTACCACCTTACTGGGTTTCCATCTGATACCCCTTAACTCAAATTCCTTTCCTTACAATGAAAATTTCATGAAAAGTTCCTGAAAATTAAAATCCATTGTTCCCAGTGATTGTAACCATTGGGCCCCTAGTGCAACATCAACACCACCCATCGGTATAGAAATCATTGGACTATTCATTACATATTCCCCCATATTAAGATTTATCTTACGGAATTTTCCTGAGCAATTGATAGTTCCTCCATTTGCAATCATTACTTGAAACTTTGGCATTGGATATATAAATCAATTGAGAGCTTTGGATAATTTGCAGTGAATGAAATTATGAGTATTACCAAAATCAATTAGCACTATTACCTTTTTCTTTTTGATATATCCTTCAATCTTGAGGGCTTGAGGAGTGATAATTCCATCCAATGCATGATATGATATGGTGGGATTCATCTCTTAAAAAGAAATATCTTCTACATCTTTGTATTGAGATGGTTCTTGTTCTTGTTCCTCTTCACAATCTATGTAGAATAATTTCTTATCACCACACTTATGTCCTTTACTATAATTGTTGTCACAATTAAAGCATAAACCTTTTGCTTTTCTTTCCTCCAATTGTTGAGGTGTCAAGCTTGTAGTTTGATGTGGTTTAGAAGAAGGAACATTATTCTCTCAATAGATGTTAGGGGTGGTCCTTCTAGTAGACATAGTCAGATTTTTACTTTCAACATTTCTCGCCACCCTGAATGCATTCTCCAATGGTTTGGGTTCCCAAAGGCGAACCTCATGTTGAATGTTATCCGTTAAAGTTCCTATGAAGACATCAATCAGGTGATCATCTAGAATATTCATTACCTTTATATTCAATCTTTGGAAGTTCTCAATGTGCTCTGCAACTGAACCCTTTTGCTTGAGATTTATCAATTGGCTGAAGAATGTATTGCTCCTTGTATCCTCATAGTGTGTTATCATTTCTTTCAGTGAAAAGTGTCCAAGTGACAAGAGATTTGCGAGAACAAATCCATATATACCACACAAAATGATTAGGTTCTAAATATAAGGATGCAATTCATACCTTTTGTGTGTGTGGCACATCATGTAGAACGAAGAACTGCTCCATCTGGAGTATCCATGTGATTGGATCCTTTCCATCAAACTTTCTCATATTGATCTTAGAAAAGTGGTTGGTATTCAACCCAACACTGGAGTTTCTCCCATCTTGATTCATCTTCCTGGTGTCATCATCATGAATTTCATGGGATATGTTGGCACTTTCAGGTGGCCTCTCTATTAGAAAAAATTTCAACCCTTCCATGATCTCCCCTTTTAAGCCATCCATCTTAGCATCCATCATCGCTTCCATCTTAGCTTCAGTTGAATCCATCATCCTTTATAGTTCATCTTTTGTTACTTCCTTCTTTTGTAAATCATCTAGGTCCTTGCGCATTTCTTCACCTTCATCAAGAGTCAAAGTAGGATTTTTTGAGGGCTTATTTGGTGTAGAATTTCCCTTTTTTGGTGGCATGTTGGCCAAGTATCATTGCAAGGTAGGAATTCATAATTGGCTTAGGCAGAGGTCCTCACAGACAAGGGAGTGTGAGGTGTTATAACTCTTTGATATACATTCAGGTTCCAACAATAGTACTCAGCCCAATATCTCAGGGAACTAACTAAGGAGGCTTGATCATGCCCTCAGTCATACTATCCAACTACCCAGGTACTAGAGAGTGATCTCCCTGAGTGTTGTTCTCGGAGTACTATAGCAACAAGACGTCCAAATGGTTTACTCAGTTGATCTCAAGATTCTAGAGGGTCTCCTGATATATGCCAAGTACGTGGGAGATCAAATCCATAGTAGTGTTGTCTAATGCACAACCATTTGAAAGGGGCATTCAGATATACTCTAGGTACGTGGAAGAACCACATTGTCCTCGAGTTGTAGTGCTGACAAGTTATGACAACTCCTACGTTTAGAGACGTTGAAATATGTTTGTACCTAAAAAGCCATAACATTCTCCCAATTTTCTATGATACTCCTTTTAAACCACTTTATTCCACTTTTTGAATCACCCCAATTAGATCTTCTATTCAAAACATATGCAAATTTCCAAAAAAAAAAAACACACCTTTTAAAACCATGATTCATAGACTGTTCTGATAGCTGGCCTTTCTTCTGTTGTAGCTCTACAATTTCATCCCTTTTGAGTCTAAAATTTTGGCTTGAGGTATCTTGTTGTGGCTTCTTTCCAACCCCATTGGTTAGACCAATATTAGATTCTCCAAGAAAATTTTATGATAACTTCCCCAAGATGTTGTGATATTTTTCCTACTTGTACGATATGTTGCATGTCATTGTCTTCACTTCAGAAATCACAATTTTCAGGAGTAAAACTTTGGTCTGTACCCTAACCAATGGAACAAGTCTCACTCAATTTTAAGGTCTGTAGCTTCAGATATAACAGTTTTCCCAAGAACAATTGTTTTAGAATAAAATCTGGACCAACTATAAACCCTAATTTCTTCAGAGAATAACTTTCAGAGTACAACGAATAAAGGGATGGAATTTGTACACATGATAGCTCACTATTCCTCCTTCATATTGTAAAATTTTCAGAACCTGAAACCAAGACAAAAAAAAAAATGGGAGTGAAAATTCCAAGAATACGTGTTTCAGACTAGTTTCAGGACTAGTCAAAAACCCTAACTTGAACATAATGTATCTCCAAATATGTAACGAACCAAGATCAGAAATTTGGACCCAAGTTATCTCTATATGTCTTCTCTACATCATATAAATTTCCGATCCTAAAACCTTCCAGAAAAAAAAGTTGTAGTGAAAATTCCAAGAAGACTTGTTTTGAAGAAGCCAATCCTGAGGATTGTCTAGCTTTGATACCAAATGTTAAGAACCAATTATCAAAATAGAATAAAAACTTCAAAATAAGTACTCCATGCCTTGAAAAAGATATAAATTCAAATAATAAGCCTCTTCAAGGGGTAAACCTCCTTATACATCACATTAATTCACAAATACAAGATGATTCCAAATGAAAAGGTCTCCTTGGTATATATAGGAGACTAGGAGGTACAATTACAACTAATGGACCCAAGCCGACATAAATAAAATAACAATACTAATGTAATATTCCCCAAATAATGGGTAATGTGTTATGATTTAGGGCTTAACAAAATAGACCATTGTCTACTCAACTTCCTCCAGTTCAATCCATTGAACATGAACCTGCACTAGCACCAGAGTTTCCTAGATGGCTTGTTCAACATGAGATGTAGTTGGTGATATTTCCAATGATCCTACAAATCAACAATGTACACCTTCACAATTTTATTAAGCCTCTTCTCTTTTGGCTCAATTTTTAGAGACTCGTGATTTAGAAAATGTTACACACCTATTTGTCGCACTACCAAGTGTCGTATTTAAAGTGTCACAATTTTTCCACAATGAAAGAGTGCATGTTATAATCCCTAGAAATGTTGGAAGGGAAAATTATCATTTGGAGGTTGAAGTACTAACTTTCAACTTGAGTTTTTGGCCTTTGTTGAGCCTCATCACCCCCCTGCGCACATGGAGAGGGGGATAAACCATGATCATTGCTCCTTGTCCAGTTACAAGGGAGCAATAATCTCACCCTGTGCTTAGTTATGGGGGGGTGATGAAGTAGTTGCAACAATTATGCCTTATTTTGAGAGGTTGTTTCCAAGAGATTTCAATTGGTTAGAGGTTAGAGGTTGGTTCAAGCTACCCTTTATCCAAGGCAAGGTCAATCTTGTTTTTCTAGCTAAATCCTCACTTGATCCCATCCTCTCATCAAAATTATCCTATGGTTATGTTGCCTCGACTCCTATATAATGAAGTCCATTCTTGGGTGAAATGGGGAGGACGAAATTCAAAGTATCATACTTATGAATTTGTGACATTCAAGGGGCTAGGAAGGAGAGCTTGGAGGAGTTGTTGTAACATCGACATTAATGTTTCAAATGCTTCACTATTTACTGCTTTTCATAATATAATTTGGCCTATTCCACTCATGTTTATATTGTTCATTATATGCATGTCTATTTTCATCTAATTCAACATTGATAGATCTATTCTACTTAAAAATATATCATGGAAGAAGGAGGTGTTGTTTTTCTCTTTACAGGACTTCTCTTGTGCCAAGAGATTGGAAATCAAGATCAAAGGTATAAGCAGTGAGGACAACCGACGGAAAAGAGGTAAGTCATCTATCCTTCTCTTCTCATTCTGATTGTTGACCTATAGAGTGTATCTAGGGGGGAAACTATATTACAACATTTTTTTTTCTTTATTTTGGATCAAAGGGGTCTTGATCCAAGGTGGGTTTCACCTATCCGCAAGGGAAACTTTTCCACAACATAAAAATTTGCATAAGCTTTTGGCCATCCAAATTGGGACATGATAATGAATGAAGAATATTGTTCCTTAATGGAAAATCATACACTAGTAAATTTGGGTCATTTTCCGACGTCCCTTTCGACGTAATTCCGACGTGATGTTGTCGGAGTCATGACAAACATTGGCCCCTCCAAACATCATTTCTGGTACCATATCACTTCCAACGCATATGCTTATGTCTCAAATCTAACGTTTCTTATGGACATGTGTCATCCAAGGCTCAATCTTACAGTGACAACAAATTGTCATCTCACTTCTGACGTATATTTGCATGCCCTCTTGCTTCTGACGAAAATGTATGGTTTACGCATTCTCGCCACTACGACAGAAAATGTCGTCGCAATAGAGATGATCTAAACTATTTTGGTGACACAATAAATGTTTTTAGACCTTAAACTACTATGGAAGACATTGTTGTAATGCAGACGCCAAAAATGATTCATCGATGAATTTGCCATATAAACGACATTTTGGATCGTCGAAAGGGCGTTGAGAGTCAAACACTAGAAGTGTATTAGTACGTTGCAAGTGAGACCAAGGGGCCATCGAAATATAGATGCACTGTAAGGATTTTTAAAATATATATATGTGTGTGTGTGTGTGTGTGTCCCTTGCCACTGAATTCTAGTTAATATTGCATGATGCTTATCCTCTCAACTTTGTTGTATCAAAGTTGAGAGGATAAGCATCATGCTTATCCTCTGTTTCATCATAAGGGAGGATAAGAATGATGCTTATCCTCCCTTATGATTGTCACATGCCCTTAATATCCTAAGCCTTTGATCAAGGTCTTGCTTTTCTATGTCAGCTCATTTCTCTTCCTTGAATAGGTTTGGGCCAACAAAGTTGTATAAATTGTGCTAGTTTCTTTATCTCGACGTGGTTGTGCTCAACAAAGGGTATTTTGCTTAGTAGTGAGTCGAACCTCTA
The DNA here is from genome assembly GCA_009831015.1 of Picea engelmannii. Classification (NCBI taxonomy): domain Eukaryota; kingdom Viridiplantae; phylum Streptophyta; class Pinopsida; order Pinales; family Pinaceae; genus Picea; species Picea engelmannii. The sequence goes on along the minus strand of ML855100.1, from coordinate 18,669 downwards.
TTTCATATCACTTCTCACCTTTTGGTCAGACTAGATGAGAATGTTTATTGTTGGTTGGCGAATTCATCCCTTGTCAATATGTTCTGATACATGAAGAAGATAAGTATCGAGGATACATATTCCCTCTTGTAATAATGTTAATAAAGGGTTTTGATAAAAGTATTTTTTTGTCTTTAACCTGCGCGCCTTAATCTGTATGGATTTATTTATCAATCTCTTGTTATTAGATTCGGTATGAGACACATATTCTAGGTACACCACATTTTGTTTATTAGAGTCATGTTTCAAGCCACACTAGCATGGCTTATCAATAAGATGAAAGAGTCAAGATATAAGGTATGGTAATGTATGATGGTTTAAACTACAACTTCCCATTGTTTTCTTGCATATGGGTGCATTCTTTCATTGTAGAAGAAGATTGTAAATGTGCAGGTTGTTATCCTATCTTGAAGCATGCAACACTAATAAATGTTTGAGAGCATTAGTTGTGGTACAGGCTTGTGTCCTAGTTGCTACTATCCACTAGTTGCAACTTACACTAATAGAAGTGAGGTATATTCGATAACCTGATGAAAGAGATTTGTCACATGTATATTTGTGTCACATGCATAAACTAAAATGGAATAAAACTTGACATTCAACCTTTAATATCAAAATGGAATAAAACTCTACGTCCAATTTCTAATGTGAAAAAAAACCAGGGTTAAAATAATAAATTAAGAAAAAAAAACGTCCTAAAAATAAACCAGTAGAGATCCATCTTAACCTTGAATATTTAAGCACTGCGATATTTGCACTTTGATATTTTTTTATCCCTTTCAAAGTTTAATAAATTTAGGGTTAAGATGGATCTATGCTTGTGGAGAGAAGTTGCAAGGGTGCATTACTTGTAGTGGAGTAATGATAATATCCACGGTTAGGGAAGGTTACAATCTCATTAAATGGGACAAGTACATTATAAACATCTATAGTGTGCAAAAGTTGTTCATGACTTACCAAGACAAGTGGAGCTTGATTACATTCCCTCCATTGACTAAGCTCGTGTTCAAAGGAGTTTATCAAGGATTTTGATCCTAAATCTCACCCAATGGAGGTTGAAAAAATAGGAACCTCTCCTAAATATTGAGTCTCACCAGGAATTTGTAAAGTGACTAAGTTTGATGGTTTGTTCAATTTCAACATCCTCAATATTAAGCCTTGGGAATTGTTTGGTTGATAACAATAAACGTTCCTTCCAAGGGAGTGTAACTTCATTCAACATCTGGCCTTGATTTGAGGTGAGCAAGGACGAGAGCCCT